>VOMN01135786.1:0-73357 GCA_014899125.1 Orchestia grillus | reverse complement strand
CCTTGTATCGTATTGTGCGCCAATTCAATGAAGAAGGAACTGTGCTTAATTTTAATAAGGAAGGAAAAAGAAGAGCTACAACCAAAGAAAATATTAATATGGTTTCAGAAATTCCAAGAATTACGTGAGGAAGAAATAATTTTTTCTAAGGGTAATGCGATTTTTAATTTGCAAAATTTCTGCAATGGTGTGGTACAGAATAAATTCCTGCAACCAATGAGACCAAGCATGATAAAATCGGTACATTGGGGTCCACTTTATTAGCACTTAAAAGTAATGCATACATTTTTTGTGAGACACCCTGAATATAGCAACGTAGCCGGCAGTTGCAGAGTGGGTGGCTCTCCTGCCGTACAAAAACAAGTTCCTATTTCTATTGTGTAGTTAATTTTAGAAGTCAAAGGAGTAGGTTCCATTGTATAAAGAATTTGATGCGAAGATAATTTAATGTTCTCTTTCCACGCGAACTTCCTTCTCGATTGCACAGTTTTTACATAGTTCGAGACCTTAATATTGAGCTTCATACAAATGAAAAAATAGGTTAAAGTATACTAATTATAATCAATGGTCATCTTTCACTAAGTTTAATAAGAAGGAATCTATTTCATTACAAAGTAGCACTATTTTAACCATGGCAAAATTTGGCACTACGATATCAGGCGAACAACACCAGCTGTTGCCTTTGCACAAACATGGCCTAACAGCTCAATTTTCAACAGAAAATTTAAACATTTCAACGATTTCATTTTGAAAGAATCACTTGACTACGGTGTTTCGACGCACCAAGAAAACAAATACAAAGAGAAACGAAGAAACATGTGAAAATTGTCATCTGTAATCACGAAAGATGGACTTGCTAACTGAAAAATAAAAATGTTATCAAACTATGAAATTTACTAGCAACTGCTCTACGTACATAGATCAGAACTCTTCCAAGCAGTGAGATAACCTCTAAAAGATGCTGACGACAACCGATTTAACAGTTTCCACTAGCATTTTCTCTTGCGAAAGAAAACATCATATTGTTTTATATACAATACAGCATAGACTATCAATCACTGGCATTGTACTGGATTTAAGTTTGTAGAAAATTGCATTCGCCTTTAAAGAGAAGACAAGAATTCCGACAAAAAAGGCTCTACAGCCGCCTTCCTGCTTAACTAGTAATGCAGTCACACGAGTCCAACAGAATTAACAGTTCAGGTATGAGATACGAACAACGTGCGAAAACACAAAATCAGGATTTAAAATACTTTCTCATCTCGAAAAATTAGAAACTTTAATCCAGATAAGCTCTACTTGATAAGCCGCTTCTATCTTTGGATTTATCTCGGGTTGTTTATATGAGTGTTCCGAAATTCATTCCATGACAGCTTCAGTGGTAAGCAAAGGGAACGTATACCAAATTATAAAATATGTATTCGAGCAATACGCATACTCGAAAATTGCGGAATATATTTATATTTTAAAATTTTCCGACTGTCCTCACCTCGGCACGTTACCAGGGACACAACATTAACTTAAGAGTAATGATCAGAGATAAAAACTCTTCGTACACTTGCTGCACGCAAAAAATGATAAAAGTTACATCTGGACCACGACAATTTTGAAATTTTGTTATGAAAAGCAGAGCTGGTTTAACAGAAAGATTTTTTAAATGCCAAACTTAAGCATTTGTTACTTCATTCCATAAAGCAACTTTTCTCGAAGGATTCCTACACGGAGGGATCAACTCGTAAGACAGTTTCGCACTCATTGAGTAGTGTATTAATGACGAAGAGAACGGTGAAATATAAAAAATATGCAACGAAAGCTCAGATTTTTTCAACCACTCGTTAGAATTTCAGAGATAGGTACGTATTAACCTATAGAAACGTCTGATGCATATATTTGCTTGCATAGATCGGTAACGGAATTCTACAATTGGGGCCAAAATGTTACCGAAGACAAAAAAGTAAAAATAAAACGTTAATCGTCTCAATAATTGCACATTATCATAGCTGGATATTTTGCTTCACAGTGATGAAGATAAGGTCTCTGCCCAGCTATAACCTAATGAGTGATATAAGACTGGTAGGAAATTTCCTTCGGAGCGCCATGTGACGCCCGCTAAAAACACTGACGCTAAAAATGCAGAATTTCTTTCCACTATTTCAGCGGAGGATAATACGTGCGGAACCAATCCACTGAGCAGGTACCTCATTACTGGCAGCTTCCACGATTTATTTGTTCCATTGGATGGCAACACCCATGAAATCTATGCATGGTATATAACACCATCACCTCTCATTCAATCACCCTTTTGACCAGACGCAGTCCATCTATTTTCATAATTTAGAGAACTGGAACAGTTCCATAACTTGCAGATCTCACCGGAATTCATCACAAATATAGCTCATCACTCTATCCATAAATTGCGTTATTATTTCAACTCCAAATATCCACAATGAACAGAAACTGTCATACGCTCTTGCATCTGGTCTAGCACCTCAACCGCATCGTTTATAGACGTCCATCAGCCAATGCGGCACTCATGCCTCCCTGTAGGTCCACCGATGATGAATATGATGAAAAAGTGGCCCTCATACTTCCTCTTCTTAATGAGATTGTCCATTAGTTGCATCACTCACCTACATCGGGGATTGACCGCCACTAACTCCAGCAAAATATTCCCACACGCATCTCTGCCTTCACAAGATACGTAAAGGTCCTAATGCATCTATTTCATTTGCATAATGCCTTTCAATGACCGCCGTTCACATAGTTGTACAAGAATAGATCATAAACAAAACTACCTCACAAAAAGCCGAAGCACATCCCTTACCATTTCCGAAAACATCCTTCCTTTAGACATTGTTGTGCATTAAATGAACTAGATCTCTTCACACGGCTTCATTACCTTGCTGCCTTTTCCGGATAGGTTTTTATTGTGAGTGCAACATTCAACTATTTCACACATTCGCTGTGTCTTCTGATGTCTATCACAACTCTTCCACATATATGACAGTCATTCCTCTGAATCAACATTTCTTCAAACGTTAAGCCGGAACCTTCCATCAGAAACCTAACCCTACATCAACTGTTCAAACAAGCACTCGTGAATAAAACACTCGTTAATTATCATCCACACGAACTATCGTCCTTCAAAGTTCGCACCCCATTTGTCTATAACTTTATACGTTTGAACCCTTTATAACGAACCAAAGAAAAATTGTTCAACATATACCTAGTACCATGCTTTACATATGCATAACAAACCATTACGGTGTGTCAAATGAGATAATTTACACACGAATACACCAAACATTCAGATGTTTGCAGGTTAAAAATAAACTATTACTGCAAACTATGTAAAATGACTACACACAGCCGAGGAAACCTTAATTTCAAGAAAAAAATCTTACGGTGTAACTTTAATCTAGAAATAATACTGCTAATTGCAAGCATAAGACTATTATACGAGTTGGGTAATGCCACACATTACTTTGAACGCTGCTCTGCAAGCCGTGACACAATACAGGCAGCTGCCTCACTATCTAATTATTTTATTATTATTATCATAGCCATGGTTTACAGCTCCCTACCTACATCAAATGTGATCTAAACACAGCAAAGAGAAAGGACCATTTAGTATGGACTGTAGAGAATGGGAAATCCATGCACAACGAGTGTTCTCACACAGGTTCCCATGCGGATAGAAACAGAAAATTAAGAATGAAGAGAAAAAAAAGAGCAAATAAGATCTGGAAATTGAAAGAAGCAAAGAGGACACAACGATATCAGGGAACTCACATCAAAACTCGAACAACTCGTTGCGGAAATACAGACGAGCAAGACGAGCACCAAAAAATGAGTTCAAAAGAATGTGAATGTTCAAACTAAACTATTCTCTCGTCCGTAACAAGAAAGATATGGTACTTTTGTATTTGTAATAGAACACATAAACCTTGGATCATGTATTCAACAAGTAGCCACAGTGAAATAAACAACTTGGTCACAAACACGCTGCTCGAGTTCCTTTCAATTCAAAATAATTTTTCTGTGAATTACAATTATCTACGAGCGCTGGAATAGGGCCTTCACTGTGAAGAATAAAGACATAATTTACATCAAGCTAAAATTAATGTTCCCCTTCTTTCAATACGAGTTCGCGAAAGCGACCTCAAGTCTCTACTTTACCGACTCAAAAGCCGAGAACGTCTGCCCTTAAAACTACACGAAACCTTAATAATAATCAACATTGCACGGTCACTGATGGAATGTGTTTTCTTTCATTCCCGCCATAAAATATGCGGGAGTTTCAAGCATTTTTTGGCACTGAGGCGTGATTTGATTGATGTGTGTCATACCCTGTCCAGGGTCCAAATAATGGCTGGGAAAATAAAGCTCCCCGTTGGGAATATAGGAATGAGGAGGTTCTTGCATTGGGTTGCCATGCCCAGGGGGAGCAGGGGGATGAAGTACGGCACCACCAGCGGGGGTGGGGGTGGCAGTTGTTATCGTCCCCAAAGTTCCAGGGGAGGGGGCTGTGCAGTGGGGGACAACACCATGCAATGGCATCATTGAAGTGGGTCCTCCACCGGAGGGGGGAGGTGGATATACGCCTCCTTTGTTACCCAGGCACAAGTTACCCAAATGGTCTCTAGTTCCATTAATGGCGGTGGTATTTTTCCTCTTACTTCCGTTGCTTCCACCTGTACCTCCGCCAGAAGGCGATACACGAGTTCGCTTTTTAGATACCACCGTTGTGGACGATGGAGAGGAAATGGCAGATGCAGCCGTGGTTGGTGACTGGAGATGAGAGTTAGAGAAGGCCGAAGAGCCACCCAACGACGTCTCTACATGTCCATTAGGTTTCATTGGCCGTAAATGCTTCCCTCGGCGGTCGTAAACGGGCAAAAGAGCCCCGTCCTACAAAAGTAAATGACATAATTTTCAGGATTTACTTAATTTGTACTTTTAGAATTCTATGTATAGTAGAGCACTTTTTCCTTACAATAGGACTAATACTACACGCTTGAGGCTTTAAACCGTGGTGTTAATTATCTTTATGGAATTGGGAGATTCACTACATAAGTAAAAATGTGGACCGTTATACTTGAGAACGGCGGACCTGAACAATCATTTTCCGCTAACGTCATGGTGCTGTTGCAGAAGAGAGTACCTCTGTTACACAATGACTGCAGCCTGTTGAAGTTTGGCAACTGTGATTAGAATAGGAACCTATGGGCCACGAGTGGCTAGCAACTTCTGTTACTGGGTGTAGAAGAAGATACGCTGCCAGGCCTCTTTTGCATGATCTAGAATATTGTGGACAAATTTGTACGTAGATTCAAGTACTGACGTTTCAACAACGTTTCTTGGCCGAACGTCGCTTCTTTCTGTTAAGGGTTACTACGCACGCCTGTTATCAGTCACAAACGTGCTGCCTAATTTCCTTGAGACACTTTATGAGTTAGGCAAATGTGAAATAGCCACTTTTCTATCTGTTAATTAATGTAATGCTATGTTGAGCGCTGAGTTATCACGCATGTAATCGGAGGTCATAGGTACCAAATCGTCATTGTTAAGATGTTAACTGGACAAAGAGTGGGTGAATAGCAATAACTAATTTTTTCAGGATGATCTGGGTTTGTTCCTAAAATTGAAGTCCACGTCCGCTTTCCATGAGTTTGCCAGTTATACAGAATGGAATTATAACTTACTATGCTACAATGCAAGGTTTCAAGAATGCAACTAAGCAAAGAATTTGGGTCCAGGGCTGTGGTGACGCCTCAGATGATACACAACAGCCACGCAGCGGCAACCGGTAAGTAAGCAACTCTACACCAAATTAAGGAATCGTTACGAGAATGTCCATCCCGAAAATGCAAATGAGGTCTCGTATACTAACGAGGCCAAGCGGAGAAATTGTTGCCGTCCAAGAACAGGAGTTGGGTACAGTTATATTTTAAGCTGAAATGAACATTACACCAGCCCAAGGGACAATTTGCCACCTTAGAATTGAGAAATGTATGGCAAATAACTCAAGAGTCCTACCTTCATTTGAGAGAGCAGCGTCCTCAGCCTCTTGTCTGAAGTGAGGCCGTGTGCGCTCATGAAGGCGCGCTTGCACACCCTCACGTGCTTGCCGCTGATCCGCACGAAGTACTCAAACGTGTTCTGGCGCCGGGACTCCTCCGCAGGCTGCAAAATAAAGGCTGTGAACCAGTGCACATGGCGGCAATGGGAAACTTGCAATGCACTCGAATAGCGAAGAATTGAACTGTCCTTACATCAGATAATTCATGATTTACACGTTTCCATAAAATAATTTTCAAATAAAATGATAAGCAAAGGGATAGAATGTGTCGGCCACAATAGCTTTTAATGTAAAACGGCAATTTTGTTTCCTCAGTATACATGCTGACAAACGGCACAAACTGAAGGAAAAATTACATATGACTGAAGAATCTTCTTGGCTTTTCCAGACAGAAACAAAAAAAATTCTGTCCAAGGTACATTATTTTATCCCAAAAATAGGGCATTTGCCATTAAGACAACGAAGGACGATCACTCAACACGGCTCCCATATTTTAACGAGCGCTACACAGCACGAGTGCATACCTCACTGCATTTACCAAGTAACTCGACGTTCAGCTATGTTGAAAAGGCAGATTACGAACGCATGTACGCGTGCGTTAGACGAAAAAATGACAAAATAATCATATGTCACATCAGGCGGCAATGGCAAGAGATCTTGAACACATATGATACACGATTTCTATTTCTAAATTTGTGCGTCCAATTTTTTCCATAAATAAAATAGATACATACAACCCAAAAACACTTGAAACCGAAAATAAAAAAATGAATATACTGTATTTCTATTAAAAAATGCCCATCCATCATGACCGAAAAATGGCTTATTAAGTTCGTTTGTTAAGTGTTTAGGTGAATGTATGTTTGGATAATTTTTGATACATTTATGTAGAATGTCTATAGGTCTTAAAATATATTTCAGATGTCTTTAGATTTTCTAGTAAAGTTTGGACAATTTAGGTTCATTCGGATTCTTACCGTTTGAACGCGCAAGTCAATAGGTTATGGGTTATTATCTTGTATATTTCTGAACGTTTCAGGATGCCAAAAAAAATTCGATAACTCGCCAATCGCATCATACCTGTTTCCATACTTGTGTTTGCGATGGCTCGGCATTAACAAGCCCTCTAAAATTATATCCACGATGACGTTTAAATCTCCGATTCACTATCACTTGTTATATCATAGCTTATAACACGTGGTTAATCAGCATTGCGCTATCAGCAGCATCCGCCTCGCCTCTCGACTTCATATTATTTGGCGATGGAAAATGTAATAGAGGACTTTACCATTTAAAAAGTGCTCCCGTAAAATGCTTCGGTATTGCAGGAAAGATTTTCCATAACTACCAGCATTTTTAATTAATGCTCGCATCCATATTTAAGCATGCTAAATTATTAAAATGTATCTGTTAAAGAATACCTTATGAAAAGAAAAGATATATTACAATTGTAACAGAAAATAAGGAAAGAATTTCTGGCATAACAATAGGTGAGCAGTGGTGACATTAAATTTAAGAGAAAAATATGCACCGGACATCGAAACTTCAGTTAACAATCACAACAGAATAGGGAACTCTAAATGGTAGCAGCGGTGGGATGCATAAAATTAGACTTCCCGGAGACAGGAGCATAACACGTCTACGCACATACCATTAGTGACGCCTTTGATTTGAAGAGAAGCGACACTTGTACCTCAACTTGTGATCAGTAATTATGATCACTCGCGTCCATTCAGCTATTGTCTGCAGACATGCGTCGACGTGTACACTATACTTTTTGGTCAAATCCCTAGACGCTATTTACAGTTAAAATCATTACTACTTAGCGCTCATCATACTAAACTATCATCAGTAACACACCTAACCTGGTTCATTACGCCTCTACATCTCACCTCTCCGTTAACGCAATAGATATTAAATCCCATATTCTGTATTTAATGGGGGCTTGATGTCATCCCTCATGCAGCATCTTGAAGCGTGTAGTAGATAGGACGTTTCAGATTAGCGTTTTTCGAACGTTGAGGTTAGAATAAATAAGTGAAATTCCACTTGCCTCAATACTCAAGGTTGTGATATTAATTCGGCATTAAAAATTTCAAGAGACAAACATACATTAATGATGAGAAAGTGAATTACTGATCCGCCATTATCAATTACAGCTTATGACGAAAATTAGCATTGTGCCTTCAGCATCATTCTGTTCGGAAATAAACAAATCGGAAGAAAAACTTCAAACAAATTTGATAGTGAATTAAACCAAGCTCACGCAAACTACTGAATTCAATTACACGAAAAACCCATTTGTCCCGTCTACCGTAAAACAGCGCTGATAATTCAAATACAAAGAAGAGAAATTTACGCATCAAACTCTACGATCAAATAAATGTGACACCTCTCCAGAACATAAAATAGTGACATCAAATTGAACCACAACACAGAAAACGAAAGTTTATAATTTTAAAACTACACATCGAGTTTAATTGCTCACCTTTTTCGTGTACCTTCTCTTGACGTCACAAAGTTTAAGGCACGTGAACAAATACGAATTTTGTAAGTTAAAATCACAAAGATCCCAGAAGTTATTGAAGATGACGACTACTTTCGAGCCCATGCGCTCCCAGCACTTCATTGGACAGTTGCAGGGCTTGCCGATCTTCCTGGCTTGCACGACCTGAAATAATCAACTTGATGCACATCACTGCGCTCGCGCATCACTGACATTACAGAGAGATACGTTACGAACGATGCTCTCATTAACATCTACTAGGCACTCGTGAAGACCCAAGGGTCAGTAATATATTACTAATCAGTTTCACATGAATTATATCGGCAGCTCTATGCAAGAAGGGAAGCACGACTAAAAATTTTCAAAATACTAGGCAAATGATTCAGAGTCTTTATTATATTAAGGACCATCTCTGTCTAAATAACATATGCATCGTATTAAAATTTGCATGAATTTATTCAAACGGCATAACAGTTCAGACAAACCCAATTTTCTTTTGTCTGGGTTAGCACAACCTGTTTAAGACTCAGCAGACACAGAAAGCGTAAAGCTAAAAATGAAAAAGAAGCAAAAATAATATGGAAAGTATTCCACTGTGTGGCAATTCAGGCCTATTCCCCTAAAAAGACGGAGAAGGGAATGAAAAAAGGAAACAACACAACAGATTCTGACAGTAACCGGTGGCGACCTCATCCGAGTAGTCAATGATACATCTCTCTAGATACGTCAGGTGAAGTCAGTACCTAAGGAGTGCCCATAGCAACAACCCTTATCTTGTCAGAAGGATGATCAAGACAATAGCAAAAAGCGGCAATCGCAAAGTCAGAAACTTCAATTCAACGCCGAAGGTGAATTTTAATTATGCTTTAATTTCTCAGTCAATTGACAGTCGTTACCCATACTGTCCTCGATAATTGTTTCAAGGAATAGGGTTATCATATTCTCAAAAATTGAATATACAAGTACGATTATTCAGCCTATGCTGTTGTACATAATTATCGAGTACATAATTCAGTGATATAATCAATTGCTCATACTACGAAAAGACAAAATATTTTTTGAGTTACAAAGGTTCATTACTAACTAGTGGCATCCTTTAGTGCACCCTGCAGAACTGAAAAAACGAATGACGAGCAAAGAATATTCTTACTCCAACAACTGAAGAAGTGCTAATGCAGGACAAAAGTGAATCCAAAGCATAGATAAAATGTACGTTCACTCATACCTTTCCCAGCCGGTTGACGTATTCTCTTCCAGAGTTTCTGTTGAGCTTGATCCTCTGTCTTTTTTGCTTCAAAGCATCTATGTGCTCTTCAGACTGCCTGCTTACGATCGTCTTTGTCGTGTCAATCTGAAAAAATGTACGAAAGATAGAAGAAATTATACCGACTCAGAAAAAGCCATTCATACTCGTGATTTCAAGGTTCCGGATGTATATGGTCGGAATTCATTTTTAGAGAACACCGTAGCAAATGATGCTAAGCAGCAAATAACCGGAAAAAAGAATACCAAGAAACAAAAGAAAAATTACCTAACCCACACTAAAATTCACGATGAGATCTCTTAACTAAAATACAATCCTCAATTAAATCTAATTCAAATAAAATCCATATTTCGATCCTCAAACTAGTGCTGATCCTAACCCTGTTGCCTACGGTGTATCCTATGTTCCCAATAATCCCTTCAGTACTTTTTCAACATTTTCCAACAGCGATCAATACAAACAATAGAATAAGTGCTGATATATCGGTGGAAATGAATGCTTCTCAACATACGAGTTACTACGGCTGGGTGAACGATATGGGAAGCTGAAACTAACATCCCATCAAAAACCAACTTGAGGGGCACTCGCAACAAATAAAGTTCAATAGTTTTCGTGAAGAGACAATGCTAGCAAACACGTAGTTCAACCCACAAAGTTAATTTATTTATAGGGTACAGCTTTGAATGAATTGTTTTAACTACAGAAGAATGAGTCAAGAGACCAACACTGCACCATAAATCCACTACGTTACACAGATGAGAAAAATTCACAATACAATAGCCAAGTGTGACAAGAAGTGTGAGCAAACTTTCTCTATAAAGCTCGTTGCAGTAAAAATAACGTTGAACTTGGCTTTTGGAGTGTTTGAATACAAAGGCTCTTATTACGGGTTAAATAATTTTAAGAGCTTGCCTTTAAATGGCAAACAGAGGTACGAGGAACTACACACTGCTTGAAATAATTAACCCAAAAGAGAAAAATGAACATAAAAAGAGAATGAGCTAACATAAAAATACAAACTGCAACACTTACGGGAGGTCCATTTCTAGCGTCGATATGGATCACTTGCGAGCGATGGTAAGTGACGCGCCTTCTCGGTTTACTTCGGCGCACTTTACGGGCGGGTTTCTTTTTCTTTTCTCGCTCTTTCTTTTTCTTCCATGGCCGTCGCCAGGTGCGTTTCACGGGCGCCGGTGGGGTGCTAGACGCTGGTGTGGAGGGGCCTTCACTGACTGAGATGACGGTCACCTGCCGTGAAAATTGGGATTAGTGAAGATTATTGGCCAGTTTAAATACTCCCTAGCCAGATGGAATACGATCTCAGGAGAGTGAAAAGAAGGAACTATTTAGTATAGGCTCCAGAAAACGTGGAATCTATACATTGGTGTGTTCCCACACAGGAATCCTTGCGCATAGAAACGACAAATTAGGAAAGAGGAAGAAAGTATAAAGAATAATCAGCAATGAAGGCATGAAAACGGAAAGAAGCGAATGGGGCACTAAAGATAGAAGTTCCGATGGCCTGTCTATAGCTGAGATAACCTATAAGTGCCCCTCTGGGAACACCAGTTCCCTTATCGTACGATAGACAAACCTAACCTTATTGCCTATGGCCTATCCTATGCCTCCTGAGAGGTGCAAAATTAAAAAATAACTTAGAAAATTGCACGTACTATCAAAGAAGCAATGTCGGCTGAGCTTCAAGTGAAAACATACAAGCATTCCTATAATGTAAATATTTTTGTCTAATTATGGAGCTAATGCGAAAGCTTTCTCTGTATAAAAGGCCATGCAAGGCAGATACAGCGAGTTTAAAGGTAATGAAATAGAAATTGATAATGATACAAGACAAAAATGTACACCTCTGTAAAGTACACTAAATGCAATTTTAATTATGTACCCTGTCAGCAAAAATTCACGAAATCAATGTGATTCCACAGGACATGATTGAAATGACAGTAGTGAATTTACGAAAGAGACTTCAAAACAGTGTCTACATTGGAGGCCGCGACTAGAGCGATAGAATTTTTAATACCTCTTAAAATGAAATCTCAATCAATGCACTTTACATTAGTATAATGCTTTTGCTTGTACAATCGTTAGTTTCTTTTTATTCCCCTTTATAATCGGCCCAGCCTTTTCGCCTGCCACTGCAAATAGATCACGTGTGGTTTTGTCTATAAAGCCCAGAGTGGCTGTGCCTACGTTCCTTTCCGTGGAGAAAGGACTTGAAGGTATCGATCAATGGACGAAAACGGGAGACAAGTGATACGAGAATGATTAATCTATTAGCAACATCGCACAATGTTTTAAAATCCTTGAAGTACTTATTTGCCCAAACAAAAATCTGAGATATTTTTTGAATGGGACTCAGAGATCGGCCAAGCTGGTCATATTCAGGTAGCCCAATTATTTTGAAGTTCTTGGAATGAAAAGCGTAGACGCGAGCGCCAATTGTACTGATACTCAAAAGGTTTCAGTAACTTGTTCATAAACCTCTGAAGTCCTTCAGGAAAATCTTGAATAATCTAGGGCGACACCATCTGAGCAGTGTGAATTGCGACAATTATACGTCCAATTTTTAATAATCTGCAATAGGTGTCCCCTGACAACCAATTACACGGCCACTGACCATCCCAAACAAATTATCTAATAAATCACTCAGAACAAGTCATATCACCCGTAGACCAATGAAATTCGATGCCACTTATATCAGCAGTCATTCAGGAAAATTATTTATACTGATAAAAAAAGTCCATTTTCTAACCTCTTCATCCTTCAAAAAAGTCTCCCGTTTGACATCGCTTCTGATTCCAGGAGAGTTTAGAAATTGGGTCACAGTCGATTCTCGAGATTCGCAGACTGCAGAGGTGTTCCCAGTCGAGTTGAGAGATTTACTAGCAATAGCTGTGGCGCCAGGTGCATTATGAGACTCGTTCGTAACAGATGCGTCTCTAGGAGAGTTCAGAGATTCACTAGCATCAGCAGGGTTTTCAAGTGGGTTGTGAGATTCATTAGAAGAGGTGTTTACAACTGAACCGAGAGATTCAACAGCAGACATATTCATGGGAAGAATCTCATGTTCATCTGTCAGCTGAGCATCACAATCATGCACTGCGCTGTCATTGCTCATCGGGTGAGAATTGTCGAAGTCGCACGCGACATCACCAGGAATTACACTGGGATCTGGTATTTTCGTCTCGTAGTATTCCTTAGGCCTCTCAATATCCTCAGCAACATTCGGTAAAAATTTGTTTTTTACGGCACTAGAAATAGCATCATCACTTGAAATACACGACTCATCATTTGTAAGAGAACATGCCCTTAAGATTTGAGCGTTTTGGTAAGAGTTATTGTTTTCGAGCTTCCCAGGTTGATGATTATCACATTTAGTTTCACTCATGCATTTAGAGTTAATCTGGGACGATGAAAAATCAGATCCGTTCACATTACATTCAGAAGTACTCTTGTCCAAGTTAGCAATTCCAGGATCTAAACAGTCCCTGTCCACATTAGAACAAGTTTCAGTCACTGCTACAGGCGATGCAGGAGGGGACGTGTTGGTGCTCACAGAAACTCCCGCTACTGCTAAGTGACCACACTGAAAAGGGGAATCTGGAGCAGTGTCAGTGCCTATACAAACAGACCGAGTAGCCACTTTAGGCTTCGGCAAACGTGGCAATGACGGTGCCATAGGTGACGATGACTTGCACACTGCGACTGCAGACAATTGCCCAGAGGAACATGCACTTGAGATCGGTACAAAAGCGGGTATCATTTCACTGTTAGGCGAAGAAAGGAAAACTTTTTCAATGACAGAAGCATCTCCTACTGCAGGTGATGTGTTCAATGTACTAATGCAATCAGTACTGGAAGATGTTGTTGTGACAAAACCATTCGCTGACGTACAGGCAGGAAAAGCTGTGTGCATATTCGGGGTCGAACTGCAAATTTTCGAGACCGAGTCTGAAGAAGATTTAGATTCACTCGCTGAAGAAGACTGGACCGCCGAACTCGAAGTTATCTCTGGAACATTGCTAGAAGTTGCAATGAATGTGGTCGACGTTGATGCTGACAAATTTTTCCCATCAGATTGTAGAAAGAGTATTTTGGACGATGGAGTTTGCATGATCGATGTGGCGGCATATCCAGACTTACTCATTTTGTATGATTCACAAAAGGCTGCAGAAGTTGATACTTGCTCAATGATGGTACCAGCAACAGAAGAGGCGCACTGGGACGTTGGAATTTGAAGCGTAATTAAGGAGGGCTGGTAAGTGAGAGGCTGGACAGTGGCCTGAATGGTGGCCAGCTGAGAGGGTTGCATAGATGAAGAAAGGGGCGTGATTAGTTGGAGAGATGGCACCTGCATGGATGAGTGAGGAGCTAACAGGAGAGGCACTAATGGTGATGCCTCCAGCCTGTGACTGTGCAAAGAAAGCTCTGAGCTTGAAATGTCTTTGGAGTTACTAGATCCAAATGCAACCACAGCATTAGCTGTAGTTGAGATTAATGTATCAGCCGTATATTTTTGTTCTTCTGAATGACTGCTAACGTCATTAATAATACCACCTTTTACTTCAGGATTTGGATCTACAAACTTCTTGTTTTCAAGTTTTTGTGAAGTACTATTTGACTCTTCGTTTTTGATAATCAATTCTTTTTCATCAGTTTTGACCACCGGAGACTGGTCTTCATTAGAAGCTAGTTTCTCTGTTTTATCAGCATTACTTACAACTAAATTACTACTTTTTTTCACTAGAAGTTCAAAATTATCATTCATAGATGCCTTTGAAACCGTGGGTTCCGAGTGCACCACAACACTCTCTGAAAAAGTTTCCTTGACCGAGTGTAGTCTTGTGACATCTTGATTTAAAACACGGGGGCACTCACTCTTCAAGCCCACTTTAGCTCCCTGCGCATGGTTTGTGCCAGTTTCGGTAACCTGAGCAGAAAGTGCAGACGCATCAGTTGAATACAATTTAGTAGAAGCCTTTAAAATTCTAACATCTTGGGAGGCTTTAGATTTGGCTCCATTTCCATTAATCATCATGGCAGCATTATTGCCACTCTTGCTAACATTATTTGAAGCTTTACTCCGTACATTACGGCTCTGCTTTGCCTTCGACTGTTTAGAACTGGACTTGGACTTGGGAGCAGCTGCAGGCATATGCGGTTGGGAAAGCATGGGCGGCTGAATCCCATTTTGAGATGGTGCATGTTGCTGCTGCTGTTGTTGTTGCTGCTGCTGTTGCTGATGCTGGATGTGCTGTGCTGGGTGAAGATGTTGCTGGTGATGGTGGTGATGGTGCATGTGTTGTTGTTGCTGCTGGTGAATTTGTATCTGGTGCTGAGGATAAAGGTGGTGAGGATGAATGTGATGATGGTGATGGTGAGGGTGAACTTGGTGAGGTTGCATAGGTTGCAGCTGATGTTGATGGTGCTGTTGCAAATGATGATGGTGGTGTAGATGTAGCTGATGCAAGTGATGCTGATGGTGGTGGAGAGGTGAAGGAGCTAAAGCTGGTGTTGTAGGAGTCATGTGGTGGGGAGGGGTAGGAAGAGGCAGTGATGAAGTGGCAAGTAAGGCTGTTGAAGTGAACGTAGGCGGAGCAGCTTTCTGTGGAGATGCAAGCAGAATTTGCTGTTGTTGCGGCATGTGTTGGTGGATTTGCTGCTGCTGCTCTTGGTGCACCTTCTGCTGTTGTTGTTGCTGCTGCTGGTGTTGTTGCATAACTTGACTCGCAGAGCTCATAGTAGAAACTATCATGTTTGAAGAAGCTGTTCCACTTGAAGCAGTAGAATTTGTCACTGACAACTGTGAAGGATATTGTTGCTGATGGGCCTGCAGGTGGAGCTGCTGGCCCTCCTGAACCACCTCGCAGAATTGCAGCGGTGAGAACATGTCAGTGGCGTAGCTGTTGGTGGACACACTGGTGACCTCTGTCATGGCTGCAGAAGAACTTCTCCAGCCAAGATGACTAAACTGAATGCATCTGGAAAAAGCCTTGAATTAGATGCAAAAATGTGGTGTATAGGAACTATGCAAGATGAAAATCAGCTACAACGTGTATTGAGAGTAGAAAAAGTAAATATTTTTTATATTTGATCACAACAGAGTAATAGAATTTCATTACTTTACTTCATCAATTCAAAGGCTACATTCATTTCATTTAAATTCATTTTGTATGTTTACATTTTAATTTTTCATTAGACCATAATTTCCTTAGCATAAATATACATGTAAAATCATTACTGCTAGCAGAGCACTAGAGAACTTTGCATCTGAATTTATTCAGCTTGCTAATGAATGTATGCTAACTTGTTATTGATGAATAAATACTAAAAAATTTCTCATATGTGATTTATAATATAAGCAACAAAATATACAAATTGATTTTTTTATAATATTAGCTTCATATAATTGAAATGCTGAATATAAATGAACTTTCAGCTAGGTAACCTGGAGTATTTAAAATTGTACAACAAATTCATCTTGTCCAAGTCTCCTCCTCTAACAGTTTCAAAGTTGGCAAAGTGATCCAAGGAACCCTCATACTTCATGAGCTTAGCTAGAAGTTTAATTTCCTCTAAACTTTATAATGTGTTTTCAAAAATATTCAAGCCATTACAGTGCAAAAGATGCCAAGTAACAAACTATAATTTTTAAGAGGTCTCAACCAAATTTGTTCAGTGATGTTATGAAGCTACCAGTAGGGACTTTCGTGTACTTGATACCTACTTCACAAAGTTATCAAGTTTAGTGCTTACACTCATTAGTAGTACTTATCAGAGTAACAGTACACATATCCATGGATTCATGGGAGAAAAATTAATGACCAGGTTTTCCCACCTGGTCATTAATTAGGATCATAACAGATATTGGGAATGATATTTATTTTTCAAATTGATGGAACATGGGATGACCTAAAAAATGGGATAATCAACTATACTGAGGACATAAAAAAGAAACATGCTATAAAATTTTAAATAAAGTATGTGCATGTGTGAATCTAGCTCATAATAAAAACCAGAAACAGGATAATTGATAAATATAATGAGATCATCAAGCATCATAGCTCTCATCAACTTGTATGCATGCTGCACTCTGATATAATTTACAATTGAAATGTCTGACACTAGAGTACCTACTGATCTAAAATAGTATCCCCTGTTACCCTGAAACTAGAAAATTTTTTAAGCAGATATTTAACTACTTATTAATCAGATATCCAATGCACTAGAGTAGCTGAAGTTCTAAATTTGTCATTCAGAAATTATTCTTATTCATAGCTAATATCTTTGTAAAATTTATCACTCATCATTTGCACAGGCTGAACTTCCCAAACCCACAGCCACTTCTGAACATGAGGCTGGCGACCCAGATCCAGACTCAGCTTGTGCTGCCTATTTTCCAGGGCAGATAGTGTTGCTGCCTCCCAGCCATAGCAATGTTCCAGATTGCATCCTCATGTGGGAATTCTTTCCTAGCAATCTCTGAGTATATTTTCCCCAATGTTGGTTAACCGGTGTTCCAAATGAAAGAATTTAGAGTTAGCAGGTTCAACCAGCATATGATACTTGTGATAATAAGTGCCATACAAACAATTTTTAATATACCTACACTGGAAACTAGCAATGACATAATCACAAAAGTGAGCGACATATTAGGTATTTGATGCAACCAAATACAGTAGTTATTTCAACAAATAATATTGACTCATTTCATCAGAAAACTATTGTATCATATTCAATTTTTTAGTGCAAAGGTGAACATTATTCACTACAGAGATTACATTTTTCTCAAGTGTATTTTTAACAACATTATAACTAGTTATAAATATTATATAACTATCACAAAAATACTTATAGGGGTGACTTCTCTAATGTTAGTTCAGATACTAAAATCCCAGATTTTTATAAAAAATAATAACACAGCCTAAATTGGATACAGTATAATAGCTTAAAAATGAAAATATACTAACAAAGACAAACTCTTCCTTTCTCAAAATGATCAATCTGCTATCCACAAAATTAAATATTAAATTCATATTGCATTGAAGCATAAGGTTCAATCTTTACTTATGTGTTTTCTAATAAAATATGCACATAAGAAACAGAATATAATTGAAATATTTCAAATGTTAGCTTTGTATCATTAAAAATGTTGAACATAACTGAACTCACAGCTAGGTGACCTAGGGCATTCAAAAATGTACAACAAATTAACTTATCTGAAACTGGCACCCCATCTAAGGTTGAACTCTACTTGAAGTGCAGATCCTAACCAATACTGGGAAATGCTGTTAACATGCATACATATCTATGAATTTGTGCAAGATTTATCTTCAATTTAACCTACTACCTTAAAAATTTGCTTCAACATCAATACATCAATGATGGTTTCAATCTCAACTAAAAAGCTAGCCTTAATTAGAGTCAAGTTTGAAAACTACATCATCAAATAAATATGTACATACTTAAAAAAATATCAAGCCCTATATGAGAAAAAATAATTTCTGCAATGCTAATAAAAAATTTCAAAATATGCTAATAAACTTATATACCATAGCCCATGAAATAACAAGAAAACAGATAGTCTATACATTTGAGATTTTAAAATATTTCCAAGTTTGTGATTAATTAACTCATTTAAAATCACTGGAAATATGCAACTCCCTATTTACCCTGGCATCTACATCATAAATGACACAATATTTAACACTATGAACAACTCCTTAAGATTCATTCAAATATTCACACATGCAAGATTTACTAATTTGAGCGTATATTTAATGGCACAGCTCAGTTTAATCGTGGGAAAACCGCTGACAGTGATGCAACTTGACATTCGAGCCTACAACTATCAAGGTGATATTTGGCGGCCATGTTGCTTACGCCCTGAGTGCACCGAAGTGTAGCTAAATAATACGGCATTATCACACGAAAAACGAGAAGTAAAATTCTCAAAATCACTTACAAGAAAGAATAAGACGTTACATAAGTAAAAAAGTATGTTTTCTTGAGTCACAAAAGCTTAAATGGATAGATAACAGAATGTTTTGCCAGTGCATAATGACCGACAACCACGCGGCACCGACGCCGCAGTGAGACGAATTTTGTTCACCGCAAAGAACAATGGGTCATAACCCTCGTTCTGTGAGTCTTCCGCTCTTATAACTTCAACACGTTATTCTTTAAATAGATTACATGACTTAAAATTATGATTTTTCAATATGCACGGGCGCTTCCAAGGTTTAAGGACTGTTGAACATATTGTGAAGATCCAAGAGATGGTTAAAAAATAATTAATTCAAACGATAATGTTCATTTTAAAATCTCACCTTTTCGCTCTTCCCAGTTGTTATTTTCTGCACCGAGTGCCTTATTAGTGCGAAGCATTTTGCACTATCCGATAATGAATAATGTATTCATTAAACGACTGTAGTCTTGCGGTAACTTTTATATATTTATATATAGAGAGGGCAGTATATATACAAATATAAAATATTAAAAAAGTAACTATGGTGCATTGTTTTGAAGTCTTGGACTATTATAACATATTTCATTTTGTATATACTTTTCTTTGTGTTTTAATACATGCGTTGAGAAACAAAGAAAACCAACATGCTTTACGCACTTGTGTGAAATAAAGAGCTGCTTGCACTAACAAAAATCAGTTTTCTATTTCGAGAAATTTTTAATTCGTACACATCTGACCCACAGTGCCCTGGTGATTTAATGCATAATTTTTGAATTAATGTCTTTCTTTATGAAAATACTGAACAAGGAAAGATGCACAAATATTCGGTTAACCTAAAATGTGTATTTTGAAATTCATTGATTAGCAATAAACATATATTTTCTTTCATATTTAATTCCCAATACAGCTCATGTATATAAACCGCTTCAAATTCCAGTACGATGAAATTCAGAGATAAAAAATGCATAGGGGCAAGGATTGTTTGTTTCCGATAAAACTATTCATAGCACTTCACCTTTTTTCACACATACTTCGTATATAACGAACTTATACGACTCAACTTGGGAGTTTTACAATTTTTTTCCCCGCGAGAGCAGAATCATCATAAAACATTGGCGCAATGAAGTTTACAGTATATTCATGTTCACCGAAGCAACAAATTAAATAATGCGAGCTCTATATTTCCGATTTTGTCCGCCTTGTAATCCTGAGTCACAATTACTGATGCTCAATGATAGGACGAAGTCTTAAGATTCTGTATCTTGAAAAATGCAATTATTTCCAGTAAAAAAATGTCTCGATGGCGTAGAATACTCACCGATACTTTTTAACTTGCCAGACAATATGCGTATTGAGATTGCTGTGACTGGACTTTAACCGAAGAACATTAGTATCAGTAGTAGTGATAGCGCTTCAGTCACTATCACTCAAAAAGTAGGGACTATATAGTACAGAATTAAAACGGAGAATCTAGGCACAAGGTGAGTTCCCCCACAAGATCCCCAGCGCATAGAAACGGCAAATTAAGAAGGAAAAGGATGAAAAGATAAAGAATGATCAACAAAAAAGGCATAAAAACGGAAAGAAGCAAAGTGGACAAGATTGAAGTCCCGAAGGCCGACCTATAGCTGAGGTAACCTAACAGTGCCCTTCTGGGATCGCTAATCACCATAGAATAGGATAGACAAACCTAACTAACCTATCCCTATTGCTAATGGCCTGTCGAAGCCTCCTAAGGGGAACAGAAGAATAGAATATAACTACAGGAACGGCGAGGTGGCCCATTTTTTAGAGGCTCACCAAAGCCTTAAGCCATTAATCACGCACAGGCACGCGCGTAGATGTAAAATTAGGGGGCAGGACAAGTAAAAAAAACAATAAAATCCTCCATTGCGGTACGTATTCAAAAATTCTAATTGTACTCGGAAATAAGCTTCCATCCTGAGCCCTCTCGAGACTGATGGTCTCGAATAGAGCCTCTCAGGGGTGGGACACGAACGGTTCCTTCATCTGGAGGAAGGCATTTGAGCAATGAGAATATTCCTCACTAACCCATTTCTAACTACACCCGAAAAAATTTGAAACAGATGGCTGGCGTTCTGTCGCTGCAAATGGAAAGGAATACGACGAATCAACGTTGACGGTGCACTTTTACTCATACAAAATACAGACAATTCTTTTGAAAAATGTGATTTCTATCTACTATAACGTACAAGAGAAAAATGTACATTTATAACATAGGGTATGATGTACACTTAAGCGATCCTAGACAATATTGTACTGGACACTAGTAAAAATGCCACATCGTTGCTCTCATATTGGATACGATTAGGTTTCTCGATGAAATTCTCGTCGAAAAGTTTCAGTATATACAAATAAATCAATCGTCAAAACGTTGAATTAAAAAAAAAACACTCATCCGGGCTCCCATTTTAACTGAACCTCAGAAATAAGTGACGGAAGTAAACCTATTCACATAAGTACAATATATTTCACAAATTGGGAGGTTCAGGAAGTCGAAAAAATACTGAAGAATACAGGGCTTTCAAGGCGTCGTTAGCATAACCATTTAAGGCCTGCTCTCCGTATGCAATTAGTGTGACGCTTTCGTTTTCATTCAGTAGCACCAAAGCGAATGTAGCCGAAAATAAAACTAGCATATTTGTACTCCTACTAAAGTTTCTTGAGAGCGAGAGGCGCAAGATCTCAGGCTTATTTACATCCGTTTCACAAGGCGCGAGCGCCGGGGCACTGAGCGACGCACAGCTGCAGTAATCTGCAGTCTCCTTCGTAGTGTTGGGCCCTTATAAGATTGTCACCGAGTCCGCACCACAGGTAAACTGGATACTGCTGCTGCCCGACGGTAGGCTGAACTCTTGATCTGGAGAATAATGCAAGGGTACAACATACAATGAATTAACTAGGACTGACCATCTAAAGTTCCCTAGCTGACACAAAAGTTCGAGACGATAGAAATCCGTAGAAAATTGGCAATTTGTCACGAAGCATTAAGAAAGCATTTCATTTTGTGTATCAACGAATGGGAAAAAGAATTTACTCCGTGGGTCTTCATAACACCACACACAAAATATATGTCTTCATGGCGTAGACAGACGACAGAAAAGTGGAAAAACTAAAACTCTTTCAAGAGAACGACGACTGTACACAGGTAGAAAGCGGCAAATATATTAAGGCGAATCGTGATTACATCGAGCCCTCTTTAAATAACTTCTCGTATCAATAAAAATAATTTATTCGCCTATAAAATAAAATGTTGAACTACATACAACTAGCGAGGCAAATGTCTTCAAGAGCACATGAACAAACATATCAAATATACAATACAGAAAGGACGCAATTAGGTCCTACACAGACATGTATGCATCAGTCGCTTAGACGTAAACATTCGATAGAACCTTGACATCAACATATATATCACAGAAAATACATGAAAAATTCATAAATAAATACATTGTACATTCGAGAACAAGGCATTGAACATCCGTAAGACAAGATAAATAACAGAACACGTAGTAGATGAAGGTTAAAGTTTTTATTTTGTTAGAAACATTTCACTTAAACTTCCGTCTAGGATTGTAACTAGCCTTTAGTTTTACGTCGTCATTAACGTATTTCTGATGAGTTTATTGAGAAACATCGCAGGTGATATAAAAAGACTTTAATGAACGGAAGTTTCTGTACCAGCGCAATGTAATCTGCAGATAAATTCAATGACGTTGTGACTGAACAAACTCTCATCAAGTGCACTGTTGTAATTAAGCAAGCTGATTGATCCTCGATTCAACCACTATTTAACTGATGCAAGAATCAACAAAACGGCGTAGAAATATTCATGAAATAAAGTTCAGGGATAGCAACGTCTCTTGCCGTCAAGAATGATCAGGGACACGTACAACAAGATCCTCATGCCCTCAATTTTAGCTTATTACCTTTCGAGTTAATCGATAGTTTTCTGCTCAATACAGGTGATCACCAGATTGAAGTCTAGTACATAATGAAGCAGCTCAAGGTGCAATACAAGGGCGTGAAGTGCGGTGTTGCCAAGGCGCAGAATGTCACCACCACCACCACTGCTTGAAGTTCATCTTACGCAGGCACATCTCAAACCAGTAGAATAACCGTTGAAAAAACCTCGAAGAGCCGGAAACGTGCCTTAAGAATTATGCAAAACCGAAGATCTTCGAGGTGTCTCCGTGACGAAAGATGCAGAGAAGGGAAAAACGAGAAGATACCTAACGGAAAAATGTAGAGCAGCCTGCCACAAACAGTATTGAAGTTGCTACTATGTGTAGCTGAGTAGGAGATACAGCTCTAGATACAGCTGTGTATAGCTCTCATCAGCGAGTCTTAATTATTTCAACCTTATCCAACGAGCTAATCCTAAATGATATGAGAGGAAAACATTTATGACGATTGAATACGAAAATGAAGAAATCATCATCGGCTTGTTTTGGTTCTTGTGTGTAACTGGAGCATATTCTGTATACTTTTTTGTCGACGACTCAGTGAACAGGTATGTATCAACAGCTTTAGTAAGACCAAAGTGAGCGCTGAATATTAAAATCACCGTATGTTTGTCATAATCAAATTTGAAAGTAATATATAGGGTGGTTAAATTTGAAGGGCCGATGTTGATTTTGAATAAAACAAAAATTAGGTTCATAATAAGCCTGAATAACTTTAACGCGTTGCTCGATTGTGTATCTTACTATGGTTCAAATTGAGTTAGTCTGAAATAGAGAAATATCAAATTAAATGCAGAAAAAAACTTGACGATTAGGTGTGAGTCACATTCAAAATCGGCCCTTACAATTTAACCACCCTTTAGTATGTTGAAATAAGTAACTTGGTATCCAGAACACAAGTTTACAGCCGATATCATTTAAGCACTATAAAGAAATATCGCGAGGTAAAGCGAGACAAATTCACTACTACCAAGAACACCAAAAAATGACACAAAGTTAAACTTATCACAAACTGCGAACAAATATATTTCAGAGGTCAAGAATAAACAGAGGAATTAATGGAAAGTTGTGTTTCTCGTTACTAGCACACCTTACGACAGCTCCATTGTGTTCATGACCAACCTTTTATAATTACTCGTAAATAATACTAGCATGGTTTAATTAAAAGGGATAAGCGTTTCATAAGTTTCAAATCTTATCAGACTATGATGGTTCGATCATCGTAATACGCACCCTCAGGCAATCGTTACAATGAAATTCGAGCATGAAACGAGTGAATTTATAATGAGTGACGAGCATTAGCGCCTCAGCACAATTCCCTGTCGATGGAATCGTCCGTTAGAGCGTTATCAATAGAAAGTGGCCAACACCCGTGAAAAAGAGCGTTTGAACCCCGAATTCAAAGCCTACCAAATTTACATCGTATGACCTACAGAGCTTCCCAAAACGAAAGCTGCTCATTCCACCCAATTAGGAGTGGATTCCACGCTAGGGATGATTACCCTTAGATTCCACTAGGTGTAATCTATAGAGCTGCCAAAGCCAGTTTCGCTATGAAGATGGATAGAGGTAGTATAGCCTTTGAGAATAACTCAAAACTCATGCGAGGTGCATCAATTACCAATCCTCTTTAGCATACTCTGAAAAGAATGACTTCAAATGGTTTATCAACTAAAAAAAAAGACATGCGTCTGAGCTACACTTGATGCAAGTTCCTACACTCCTCGCACGAAAAAAAGGAAGAAAAGATCAAGAAAATCTAGCAAATATGTGAAAATTAAAAAGAAAAATGGGCACGAAGGATGGAAGTCTCGAAGGCCTATCTATGGTAAAGGTTAGCTAACAGTGCCTTCCTGGCAACAAATTACTAGCGCGTTAATAAGTACAATGAGATCCATGAGCACTGTTGTTCATAAAATAACGTAGTTTACATAGTACAGACGGTCACAACTAAACCCTTAATAAGAGCTAACTCATTTTTTTAAATTAACGTAATTCTGCGAAAGCAGCTGTTCACATTTTATGGCCTTGCGTGCATATTCACCCTCATTTTGAAATGAACCGTAAGAATTGAGGGTTAAGCTTTACTATTTATGACGTACATAATTCTTACCAGTGCTCCTTATGGGACTACCGAGTGACGCTGTATTTCTGCAGGATGCGTATGAGGGGTGATTAAACAAAACTGATATACATATTTTCAATCATACTGTTTAGTAGATCAAAAAGCGTTTCTCTGCTGCATGGTATCGAAACCTAGAGCAAAGATTAAACGCGAATAAAGAAAACGCTTATTTATTCGATATTTAACGAGTTTGTCACTAGGAATTCTGTTAATCTTGAAAAGCCAAGAATGGCGATGAGTTGTTCTGAGGCACTGTACGCAGAGCTAGAGAGCAATGGATTAGGTGTACAGAACGCAGCAGATTGCGACGCTCATCTATGCCTCCTACACTTTTCGCAAAGGTATCGTAAATTATCAAGTCTGGAAATTAATTTTGGTTTTGAATAACTCGAATGTTGGTCAACGCTATTCTACCTTGAAAAAAGTTTTGAGAATCTAGATCTTTTAATGCAAACTTGACAACGCGCTGGGTGCGGTATTATTCACCGCTGGGTCGCTACCCCAACAAAACTAGCGTCGTCGCAGTCAATGTATTAATATTCAACTATTTTTCTGAGCTTTCGCAGTCCCAACGCAAAAGTATAAAATGATCATTTCAAACAGCGAGACAAAATAGACATCAGAAAACCTAAAAGTACCGCAACGGAGACAGGAAGTCACTCAGGTTCTTTTTTCTCTCGGAAGTGAAAGTGAGATGAAAAGAAAATGCCATACGCAATTATGTAACCGCTGGTAGACTATAAAATAGAGGGTCTTGATTCTCCGACGAGTTAAACGTTTTCCAAGGTTATCTTCACGTCCCCAAAGTAAGGGGAAGAAGGATAGAAGTCATTAACACGCTGAAGCGTTCGAGGTAAGAATATAGTGAATAAATCCGAACACTGGATGCACGGTAATTTCCCACGAAGCACATAGAAGCCTTCAAGTGCTGAGCAATTATTGAAGAAACAGGCTTTCATACCCTGAAAGATTTATTTTTGGTAAAGGTTAGGGTTGTTTCGTAAGAATTAAGACTCACTAGGGAACTGAAGAAAGTTGACTGCTTAAGCGAGGCATTGTAAAGTATACAAGTATCAAGAAAAGAAAGCTTCAAAACTACAGTTTGTTTACTTCACGAGAGAGTGAAGGGTGGGCAGCCTCTTCTTAAAAATCCCAGCCTCCTGTAAAACGCGGATACAAAATCCCAATAAATATTCTATAAATAATATAAATAAGGAATAAAAAGATTTTTTGACTACGAGTTTGTTCAATAAGTAACAGTTACGATACCACCATTTCCAGTTGAGACCTGCAAGCCACACATCCGTCACACGTTTGAGTCCCCCAATGTGACAGGCAGCACTGACACTCCACTCGAGAGGGACGCTGGCTCCTAGGCCGTGTAGAATCATTTTAGCAGGTCGTGAATATGAAATATTGCACTAAGGTTCACGGTTTCGCTCAGCAATACTTCCTGCAGAGACAACTACGCACACCAAAACTTGACAGCTGTTACGTAGATAATCGAGCAAAACTGGCAACCGCATGTTTTTGGAACCTCATTGTCCTCTTCTCCAGTCAGATATTGAGGAGTTCGGTTCTTGCTGGCAACCTCAGTCATTTCGAGATGAAACGAAAATGTTTACCAGAAAAATAGGCAAGTTCTGAAATGCGACAACAGACAGTACTTCGTTCGAATTTGCTCACATTTTATGCTGTAATTTTCTTCGTAGAAAAGAGAAGTAATTTTGAACGAGTTAATGATACTCACAAAATTAGATACAGTTTGTTCAACATTAGAACTTCAACGTCAGAAAACCGTTATATTTAATTTAACCCTTAAATGCATCCATTTTTTTGATGTTGAAAGAAAACAATTCTCACTTAATTGTGACGAAAGGACATGTTATTTTAGGGAGCTGTATAGATCAGATCCGTTACAAGATGTAGGTGAGGGTTTAGAGCCGTTCTTTCTGCCAGAACAAATTTAATAGTCAATTTGTTTATCATTGAGGCTAACTGAGCGAAGAGGCAAGCGTGTTCAATCACAGTAACTCAAGTGACACACACGCACAACATTCTATAGTTCAAGTTCATCTCCGTTGAAGGACTATTCAACCCTTCAGAACCGGCACGTAGATTTTAATGCCTGCATTTGCAAAACTAACCTATTCCATTCTTTGGTGGTTGAGTGTTTGAATGAAACTTTGATTTAAAAAAATCGAGGATGGGTAAACTATAGCAGGTTCCTTACCAGTTACATTCGTTAACAGATGTTGAAGAGCGTATTTAGCCCGTTTAAATATAAACAAGTGTAAAAATAGCGATACCTAACTTGGCAAAAATGTGAGCCACTCGGCCCTAATGAGTTAAATTCACCTCCTAATAGGTAGCACCAAAGTTGAAGCTCTAATTACGTTCCCTAAACGTAGAGGTGTAATATTATGCAGAGGACAGCGGTGATGGCGAGAGACGAGCGTCCTATAAAAATTTAAACTCGATTACGAATGTGACGACGTGATCAACGCCCCCAGACTTTTGGTACGTAACAAGTGAGTGGAGAATTACTAACTACTTACATGTAACGATGCTCAGCGTCTATTCAACCCTACACCAAAATTTACTGGCTCTAGACACAAGTCTCCCGGCTAGAGCAGGACTCGGCTGACGAGTTATCAGGTTGTGGTTCAAAGGCTTCAGGAGGATTGGCACACATTTTGACACCTACGGAACTGTTGCCGGAGCTTGGTTCTTTAGAAGTACCATCGATATCAGAATGAAAAGAACTCACTGCGTTCTCAGCGACAGAATTCGTGACAGCACCGACACTATCATGGTCTATATTAGAATTCATAACGTTTTGACTAGCGTGCTGTAACAAGTCTGATTTGGAATATACGTCCATCGAAACCACCGTGTTGGGATCACTGTCAAAAGACGTGGATGAACTCACTACAGGAGAAGAAGTCCGAGTTCCAGACGCACCTAACCCAGAGGAAGGTACTGAAGAAATTGCAGAAGGACGCGGTGTTAAGAGCGGTGGTCTCCTGTTTAAACGTTCAATAGTAGGGAGAGGAGAAGAACCTTTAGATCCTTTACGATCATTTGTTCTTTCTTCAGAAGTTTGGGCATCAGAAACACGTAAATTTGAACTTAGATTAGGAGAAACAGACGCAGAGGCAAACTGACGGATAGGAGTAGACGTTGACAAAGGCTGAGGTACCATCGCATGTGACGATGTAGCAGGAGGAAGAGGCGCAGTAAAGAAAGGAATGACAGAAGAAGTAGGAGATGAGGACGTGTTTGGGGGTACTTCGTGAGACCTTGCGCCAGTAGGTAATGGAGAATGTCTAAAATTATCTTCGACAGGAGAGGGTTGTTGGTGGGTTTCTCCCTGAGGTTCGCAAAATTGGGACTCCTCAATAGAGCTGGGATGAAATAGGTTATTTTTTTGAGGAGTGAGAGATTTTTGGGCTTCATCTCGAGGGCTGGAGTAGAACTGAAAATCTTCTCGAGGAGTAGGGAACAGTTGGTTGTCCTTTCGAGGAGAGAGCAAAGGAGTAGCAGCTGTGGGAGTTGAGGAGACTGTTCCAGAACTTTTCCGTTCAGCCTCATCATCACTGTCAGTCCCTAAAAATTCAGGTATTCCATCTTCATGAATGCGGTCATTCGAGGAGAATATTAATCCCTGTCTGTTCTTCATCTTAGTTCGACGTTCTTTATCCATCTGCGCGATCTCTTCGATCATATTGAGCGGCGGCTCTTGGTTGATGAAGGCTATAGGGGCGCCGTCCGAGTCGCTGGAGCCTTCCGACCTTGGAGTAGTCATGAGGAGTTGGTGAGCCGCAATATCCGTGCTCAAAGATGACGAACGGTCCGTCTGAGTAGCGTCATTGTCAACGTCTTCTAAACCTGATTCGAGCTCGTCGCGGAACTGGAAGCCGATTGTACCACCCGTCACTGAATTTAGCTGAGCACTAGAGGAGTCAGCTGGAACGTTTTGGCCAGGACTTGCCATTTGAGCAGGAGTTGCACGATCTAAACTTGCTCCCTTGACTACGCAAGCAGGAGGGCTGGCGGGAGACTCCGGGTAAGATTTACTGCCATGATTGTTTTTTCCGCTTACTTTCTTTCTTCTCTTAAGTTTAGACTTACCTCGGAATGAATCATCATCACCGTCATCGAAAACATTAGTGTCGCCTTGGAAGTAAGGGAATGATGAAGGTGAAAAAGGCCGTCTGACTGGAGATGAAACAAAACTAGAAGCCACAGAAACATCATCAGGAGTGTTCTGATGCAGCCTGTGAAGGGGCGAATCAAAAGGTGAATCAGACACGAGCAAACTGGCAGGAGGACTTGTATCGGCGCCAGCAACGAGGCTTGTGCCGATGCTGCTACCATCAACACTCACATCGCTGCACATGCTGTTCCTGCTCGTGTTGAATGTGCCACACACACTCGCCCTGTCACTCACGTCTCCAACACTAAATCTCTTCTCACCACCCCCTTCACAACACGACATCTCTTCTCCGGTCTCACTGTCCCAGCTACCCACAGCTTGCAGGTTCTCATGCCAGGGAATATTCAGTCGCTGGCCTGGAGTTTTCTTCGCTTTGGCGGAACTGGACAGCACGTGTGGCCAACTAGGCTGTGCATCGGGTCGGGTAGCATTGATTGACTGGGACTGATCTATAGTATCAATTTTTAATGCTAGGGAAGCAGGACTACCGCTTTGAACGCGGCCGAAAAGAGGAGATGAAGAACCAATTAGTTCTTTGCTAAAGGAGTCTGGTAAAGGACTCGAATATATCTGTGATGAGACGTCTCCAGGGACACTTTCAACGGCGGGATCTCCAGAAGCCACGAGGGGTGGCACCTGAGGAAGCGCGTTTAGTGGCACGGTGCAGTCGTTACCATCAATCCACTTCTCTTCAGAAGTGCCACCTTTGGATCTGGCTCTTCGATGCCGCGGCCTCCTGGCTTGCCCTCTGTGTCCAGTTTTACGAGACCGACGGAAGTCCCCTTCTTCAGCAGAGCTGCCTCCTAAAGGGCTCAGCTGTCGGGGCATCACACCGCTCGGGGTCAGGTGCATGTTCGTGTTGTCCTTACGATCTGCCGCCTTAGCGGGTGTTTGATACGAACTTTCTGATGAATATTGATATGCATTTGTAGCATCAATGCGCGGAATGTGATCCGTGAGGTTTGGACTTCTCGAAAATGATCGGTTCTGTTTCTCCTCATTGGCGATATTTTGCGACTTGTTTGGACCAAATACACACAATAATTCAGGAGTTGGTGTTTTAGTAGCTTGTTTGTTAGCGGACATGTAAGAATAGAGGTTATGATCCACATGAATGTTCGTGTTGTTCACTTTACTTGAAGCTCCCAAACACGAGGGATCAAAGCCAGACATATCAGAACCAGAATTATTTGAACGCGCTGCAGGACGAGGTCGGTAGAGCACGGAAGAATTACAGTCACTGTCGTCCTCACGATTAAGGCCAAGATTGTTTTGTTTAATTAATTGCTTCATGCGCTGCTTTTGGAAAAACCTTTTGGCGACCCCTGCTTGTTTAGGGTTGTAAAACATGTCTGGAGAATACTGAAAGCTCTCAGCAGTAGCTCCAAAATTAAGCAACTGCAAAGCAGTTCCTTGTGGTCTTATATTCTCCGTCTTTTGAAAAGCTTCGCTCTTGTTAGGTGTCGTCACTTGGTGAGACACTGACGATGACTTAATGGTAGGCGACCGAGACGAATCGTAACTGTGCACACTGTTCGCTACGGGAGCAGAAACGGAGTTATTTTCTTGGTGATTATTGTGGATAGTTTGGACAGAGTGGATGGCGGTTAAGTTGTTTGTGTTGCCAGACGCCACACTCGCGTTACTGACGGGGATGAGATGAGTGCCACTGCTCCCACTTCCGCCGCTGCTGCTGGCAGGCACAGCGTTGTTGGCCACCTGAACTTGCATCTCCTCACGGTCGGTCTTCTGGTTTATGCACAACTTCAGCTTGGTTTTATGCCAGGCTTGCTTCACGTCAGATCTTCCGAGACAGAAGAAAAGAAATATAAACACACCAAGACTAGAAGAACAGAGGGCGTAGACGAGACTGAAGATGGTCGTGTGGTGCGGAATGACGGTCTGAAACGGCCCGGCTGTGGTGATGGCGCCGGACGCCCATGTCAACACGAACAGGAGTAACGTGACCTCGTGAGCTCGCAGCTGCGTCAGCGGACTATGGTGACTGTCGTAAAGATTTTCACTCGTGCTAGACGTGAGGCTGAGCTCGTCTGCGTTCAGGCGGTCCGAGTTGAGGTGCGCGGTGAGGTGCGACGTGTGGCCCGAGTGCGTGGTCACGTTTTCAGAGTTCGGTGACGCGGTGTCCAGAAGTTCAAGTTCTGTTGTTTCGGTGTTGGCAGCAGCTTCAGAGTAGCTGCCAGGGCCTGACTTGATCATACAGTGAGTAAGGAGACAAAACACGCTCAGAATAATGACTAGAACGACACACGGAGCATAAAAAGCACCCAAGCTCGGAGCCCAGGCAAGGAAGCAGTAGCTGTAGCCAGCGTAGTGCTGCAGGTTCACAGCAGCAGATATCCCACACAAAATCAGGGCTATGCCCCAGCCAACAAGGTAGAACCTCAGCATGGGCTTGGGAGGCAAAGGAGAATCGGGAGGCGGGTCATCTGAAAGCAAAGGTGGGCGAAGCGCTTTAGTGACTTTCTTATAAAGATTAGAGACGGAAACGATTATCCAAAGCAGGACACACGATGAGAGATAATGAAGAACAACCCCGACTCCCTGACACAGCGCACGATTTTCAGTCTGGTAGACGCCAACGGTGAACAGCACTATCAGCATGACGAGTGCGATCCAAGTGTTAATGTAGGAGTGCTTATTTTTGCTAGTCGTGTGGATGCGTGGATGGTGGACGGCCCAAGTCACGATGGTGACCATCAGCAAGAGAGCGCACACAAAACTACCAAGATACACGGCAGGCGCACTCAGACGAAAATTAGCTCCCTTGTCATTATCACCAAGCCTTAAGAAGTTCATGTCCTGCATGACTCCATAATGGGCCAAGCGGTCGCACTGAAACACAACTTGAGAGTTGACAATTTTCAAGACCTTACATCCGTCGCTGGACCATTTTCCAGATGAACCATCGTGAACATCTCCCACATCCCACCACACAGGTCGGATGTTGTTGCTGTAGAGCGTCGTGCGGAGAGTCACTGTCACCTTCCCGCCCAGTAAGGAAAAACTTTCGTGCATTCCCAGGCCGCCCACACGGGCGCCCATCACTACCGACGTTACGTCCCAGTTCGCAAACGAGGAGTTTTTCGGCGTGGTGTGAGGAAAAAGTTTCGAAGTTTCGAACACGAAAACCTGAATTCGTGGCGTAGTGGCTGAAGTGTCGGATGGATAATTCAGGTGCAGCCAATCGGAATTTCTGGCTTGGAAAACGTCGTTCATCATTTGCCTTTCCAACCCTCGAGAAAACGATTGCCGAGATTGATTGAAAGCGGCCGGAGCTTCGGCCACAGGCTCAATTTCCCTCGCGATTCGTGATGATCTCTCAAGAACACTTTTTGAATCAATACTTTCAGCAGAAACAGGGTTATCAACCATAAAATTTGGAAAGTGCTTTTGTGGCAGCACATGAACATCCGAGTCATTTTTCTGAGTCACAGTCGCTCGATTAGCGTTGCTGTCTCTGTTTCTCAGATTGGACCCTCCGGGCAACACGTGGAGGTCGTCGTCACTCGCAGAGAGTCCGGCGCTGGTGTTGCCTTCATTCCTGTCCGAGGTTTGTTCACTTTTAAACGATGAATTGGAGGACGGCAAGTGGAGCAGGCTGAAGAGGGCACCAGGCATCTCCAGGACCGCATCCACGACTGCATCGTCAGGCCTAGGCAAAAATATCAAGTGATCACAAGAGAACATCATGACTGACTATTTTAGTAATATTATGCAAATACACAGAGAAACTATAAGGCGTAAAATAAAATTATCGAAAGAAAAAATTCAGAGGTTAATGTTCGTCGGCACGTCATAAGAAATTCTTCTTCTAATGAACCAAGGTCCACGGTCAAGAATGATGGGAATTATAAATAACACAGGTTAGTTTCTAAGCCTTATTTTTTCGGTGAAAAATAGGGTGACTATGCACACAAGTGCATAAGATGAGAATGACTACATTTGTTCTATTTTGTTCACTTAAAAAAATAAGGTAAACCTTTTGGGGTTACCCACAGCATAATAATGCTCTCTCTCGCTACTTTCCCACTACGAGAGAGTCTCATTCGGCCAGCCAGGCCGCTACATCCCGCCGCTATCACCCGTTCATTCTCGTCGGAAAATGAAAGCTGTTTCTCTTTTGTAAATTCAAACTAATCACAGAAGACTATATCTTGGTTTAGTTTCAGAGTCGGTAAAATAATTACTGTGGATAAAATATTCAGTTTCGTCAAATTATTCACCCTGCACTCTTCTTGCCAACATTTTAGACATTGAATCTTCCCATAACTCCGGATTTCAAGTTCAATTTCAAGTCCAACTAAACCAATAATATATTCAAAGGAACCAAGACTCTCTTTACCTTCCGCATATCTGCCCATCGCAGCGGATTTTCGCTAACTATTCTACGAAAGGGAATTATTGAAACGTTTCTTAACAAAACATTCGCCTCGAGCGCGATTGGTGACTCGATATCTTCGGTGCCTGCCGTACATCTCAGCGCAAAATATATGGGTAAAGTTTTCAACGAGTAATAATTGCACCTCGGATGAATCCTCATTGGTTGCGATATTGCCTCTGCGCAAACCTTCTACGCAAGACAACTCTCTGCGAACAACAAATCTCGCACAATCTTTTCTAGTACTCAATCATAGCCGTCTACACTTCAATACTCCCTTCCCAACCTCCCATACCAGGAGACTATTTCCGGCCTTCTGGCCCCCTTCATTTTCTATGAATCATTCGCCGGAATGTACGACAAAGTACTAAGCGGATTACTATACGTCCAACAACATATCTTCAATTTAACATTAATCTTCACAATACTCATGATTCTTGAATACAAGACTTCAATTTTATATTTTAGCCCTTGGCTCCTTGTGTTGCCTTATTGCAGTGTGACGAGATTTCGAACTATGCCATGCGAGAATTGTGTTTCTTAGGGTGCCAACACGTTGTTTAGAGTGACCTTGTGGAATATTTCTACTCTTTAGGGCTGGCTTACAAATAGGAAATTTTTTGTTGTATTTTTATACCTAACCTTGAATTATCGTAAAATAAGTAATTTATCACAACATTTTATTGCTTGCTTAAAGAACTACAGCTTTTCCCTCACAGTCTGTGGACTTCGTATTTATTCAAGACTTTCAAACTCAACTTGACACTTCGACCGCGATTCTCTATACAGGAAAAATTTTATACCGACAAATATCTCCGTTGTAAATTTAAAAATGTAAGATTATGTTTTCACAAATTTTGCCATCCTATGAATTATCCTTTTAATCTAAACTAGCATATTCGAGTAATGAACACAAATTTAATGAAAACTTCAAAATTTGTATTAATACATTAGTACTTTGGTTACGATAGGTTAGATGATCCCATCTGCCATATACGGCGCACGTCGATTCTAAGTGTTAACATTGCATCTTATTTTCATCTCCGTGCCCTTGTTAACGTTCATCGTTTGAGCTGCTCTTATAATTGCTCACCTGATCGGGGCGTGGGAGGCTCGGTGGCACGAGAGGCGGCGGTGGCTGCTGTGCAAGGAGCGTCGGTGCAGGACGCACACCAACGACTCCCTCTGTGGGGCCTGAGGAAACAAGCGCCGATTTCGTACATTATTATTTTTAGATCAATTTTCCTTCCGTACATATTTACCACAGATGGGTTACATTTTATCCCCAGTACACGAGAAAAATTCATGAATGTTCAACTGCAGCATAAATAGTTGCAAATTAGACTTGAGCTCGTACCTCTTCCACAGCTCCTTTGTACTGCAATGAGGGTGACCGAGAGCGACCAAAGTTTGATGTGCGAAAAAAAGCGAACGACTTGAAAAATAATAATAATTTTTATTATAGTAGGAGTAATAATTGGGTATGGAATAATTTTGGGTTTGGAATAATAATTCGTATTCCAACCGTAAACATAGGTTGAACTTGAGCTCACCTGATTGGCTATCCCAAAAATCTCCACCAACAAAACGCGCATGACGTCCTAACATGAGTGCTGAGTGGTAACTAGTGGTAAACAAGTGCACCCATTGTATTCTATACATGTAAAGCCTTCACCTTCAGCGAATAAAGACTTTGTACATTCAGTTCAAAATCTGTAACATATCCGGAACTTGAGGTTCTCGTTTTAACTCAGGACCATGCCTGCTATTGCTCACCGAATTCTGCAATCGTTCATGCAGTCGTTGCAGAGTTTTCTTGTTATCGCTGTCAACACGCTCAAGATAACGGGTGCCTCCGGCTTCTTTTGGAGACGAAGTACCACTGAGAGGAGTCGTGGAGGTCATATTCAAACTAGTCGCATTTTTCATAATACGCGTTGAATTTTTGACGCTTTCAGTAACACTGATGTCCGCTGTAATAAATCGTGAGCTGTCCAAGTCACTGGATTCAATTACAGAGAAAGGAGTGGTTTCCACTTCTATTTGAGATTCTTCTGATGTTCCTGCCCGCGGGGTGGGAATTTCACTAGCACTTCGCCTGATTAGGGCTTTTGTGGTTGATTCAACACTGGTGAAGAAAATACTTTGATTTTCTTCGACAGTAGTGTAGCTCGGTTGCCTGCCTGTAACTTGAGAACCTGAAATATCACTGTAGCTATCATTTAAAATTTGTTCTTCAAATTTGTTCCCAAGACTTTTTTGAGATTCATTCAACGTCAAAACATGAAAATTTTCCTCAGCACTAACTCCGGCATCATCAGGAGGAGCATTAGATTCTGAGTGCAAGCTCCTTCGCTTCAGTCTTCTATCTCCACGACTTTGAAGCTGCAGCTTTTCTTTTTGGGATTCACTCCGAGATACGTGAGCAGGTACTTCAGTAGTGGACCCTCCAGACAACGTCGGAGAACCACCTCCAGTATCCGGGTGGGTCTCGGTGGGCTCTGGCACTTGAGCGTGAGACACGGGGTCAGGGATGGGGATCTGCAGGACGTGGAGCTGAGGAGGCGTGGCCTGTGTAATGGAAGGCATGGCCTCCATCACCGACCACAGCGTCCGCACCAGCCGACTGCACGAGGAGTCCTTGAGTTCAGCGGCCGTCAAGTTCCCTGCACGAGAAGACTTGGTGTACAAGTGATCATTGTGTATCGGACTTGGTGTACAAGTGATCATGGTGCATCAGACTTGGTGTACAAGTGATCATGGTGTATCAGACTTGGTGTACAAGTGATCATGGTGTATCAGAAACTACACAGATATGTATCGCGACACTAAGGTCAATAATGCTGGGGTTAATGAGTAATTGAGATGTCCTTTCTTACGAAGTGTGCTCAGAAAGTAGAGCACAATCCATTAATCGACGCAAGATCCAAGGCCACAAATTTGTGAAAAATCTTAAGAATCTATACTTAGATCTGCGAAAAATGCTATCTGAGACCCTAATAGATTTTGTGCACAAGAAAGTTTTCCCAGTGAAAGTAGAACTGTGGACAACACATCTCCGTTCAAATGAAAAATGAATAGTCAATTCCATTCAAAATTTCACACCTGACCTTACTCTTACTCCTGGGTTTGATCCTCCATGCATGGCAGCAGCTAATACGCTATAGAGTCTAGTTAGCCACAGCTTCGCTACACAACGAAGATGTGTGTGTAGTAGAAAAATTGAAATAAATAACTATTTCCAAACTTTGTTTTATTGACGAAATTATATCATATTCCGCCAGCGTCCCATAAATGAGACGCTATTCTTTATTTATAAAAAATAATAGCAAAAGTCTAAAATCTTCAATATAAGTTTTTCAGAGTCTAATGAGACCGTTTACACACAAAAAACATGAATTCTTAATATAGTCATAATCCGGCGCCTATTGGGCTAATAATGAGCTAACAACTCACAGGACCGTCAACAAAAGACGAAAATAATACGAAACATCCTCTTATCACGTAACATGAGTGTTTCGAGACAAGGTTCTTATTCAATAAGATATCTGAAAATTTTCAACATAAAAATGCACTTTAAGGAAGACAGATTCCATGATCTTCGTAATTAGTCACTCAAGACTTTTCAGATGCATCGCTTTCTGTATACCAATACAAAGGTAAACGTTAGAAAATGATGTTGAAGCCATCGGTAGTTTTCTGCTCACACCGCAGAGCGCGTCGTGCAAGTCTGATAAGAAGGCGTGAACAACAACTCTTGAAGATCCTTTCCCTGATAAAACTTTGCCCAAAATTGACCACCAAAATAATGGAGAAAATGCTTGGGAATCGTACAAAAACTCAAAAACGGAACAGATTGGTAAAAATCTGAGCCTATCAATTCCACATACTTTATTACCTGCTTCCTACGTAGAACAAGTCTAGAGAAATGTTCCAAATTCTTGCAACAACAAGGAAATAAACGCTATTATAACTCTAGACTAGCGTCTGTCACGTATTACAAGCACAACTAATGTAATAGTCGAATGGTCGATAGCTGAATTGGCATGCTTATCTGACGACAGAATCTCCCCTGAACGCTGGGCAGCATGAAAAGTGCATTAGTCGCTGTGTGGAGACTGCAACTCACCGGCAGAAGCAGACATCGATGCTCCGACGAGGTCGATAAGCAAGAGAGCCACTTCTCTATTCTCCGCTGCAGTTCCAGCGGCACCGAGCACGTTCCTGAATCCAAAAGCATACTTGCCTTGTACAGACGACGGCAAATTCAAGGCACTCTTCATACTTGCCGTCTTATTCACATTGCTGACGAGCTCAGAGCCGTAGTACTGGAGTGTGCGAGCCAGGAACACAACGTCCGCAGAGCTGCGCAGCACGTGTTCCCCATCACGAGTGAAGTTATGGAGACTGCGGGCGCTCTTCAGTAGACTAGTCTTGCTGGCCGTCAGGTTCGTCAGGGAAAACTGTTGCAGGATTCGAGTTGATTTAGACGCAAAGGGACATTCGTCGGTGTTAAGGTTGTCCCAAGTACCATTGCGGGTGCAGGTGTGGTACGCCGTGGGCACGTGAAGGTTTGGGTGGGCCCCTGTGAAGTGGTACAGCTGGTTGTGGTGGAACGTGGAAATGCTGGGCCCGGAGGTGTGGCAGGGCAGGCTTACGTTCACTCCAGCGACCGTGTGCGGCCAAGAAAATGCTCCTCGCTCATTTCGAGTTTCTGTCCGCGGAAAATAAGGTAATGAATAAATTCATCAAGTAAACATCGCACATGCAATGAATATGGACTCGAACTTTTTATTGCATTGAATTTAACCATTGTGGCAGAAACATGGCATGTGCAATTCTCGGCATTAGTTTATTTCGCAAATGAATACATCTTTTGACATCAAGTTAAACGCTCAAATAGTGGAACTTATAAATACAAAGAAACCACTTACACCGCAGTTTGACTATTAGGATCACTCCACTGACCCATTTTTTAAAACAAACAAGCTGCTGTACGTTTACACAGTTTCCATCAGACATGTTAAATTTCATCCCCAGTACATGAAACAAATTTAGAGTATAAAACTTCACCACACATACTCGTAAATTGTACTCAGAACGACAGTTCCTCAACAGCCAATCATATTGCAGTGAGGGCGACCGAGAGCGACCAAAGTTTCATGAGCGAAAAGGCAAAGCTCGAATTATGACATTAAAGTGACAGTTGGAATTAGTACGGAATAAGCCACGCCCAAGAACAATTCCCTAAAGAGTAGTAACTCACAATGAAATGAAAGTTCCAACATTCGATTTTTTGGTAAGGGAGAAAGCGCCAAGGAATATAATACCATTTTTCGCTTTAAAATTCCCCTTACAATATGCAGAACCATGCCGTTTTGGAATCAGTTAATTTAGGAATTTAGGAATAAGATAAAAAAATTACAACCCAAGAACAGACAAGATACGGTTCGAATGAAAACAATTTTTTTGCAGCAATGCAGCGGCACTAACCGTTGACGGGGCAGTATTTGGTGTGCCGGTGTATCACATAGATGCTCAGCGACTTGCTGCTCCTGTTGCTGTTACTGGGAGACGCCGGTTTGGGAGTTGCAGTTAAGGGATCGTGTAACTTTATCCCCACCGTCTTCACAATCTTCGCATGGGACGCAGTGGAATTTTTTTCAAGCTCAAATTCGTTTGCATCCTGACCGTTGCGGCCGTTATTGCCGCCATCTTGAATCCCCTTGCCGCCATCTTGAATCCCCTTGCCGCCATCTTGAATCCCCTTGCCACCATCTTGAACCGTCTTGCCACCATCTTGAACCCCCTTGCCGCCATCTTGAATCCTCTTGCCTCCATCTGCTGCAGTTATTTCCTTGTGGTGTTCCAGCGACTGAGTTTCCACGCGACAGCCCCACTCGCCGCCGTGGTGCGCTCCCAATCTTCGGATTTGCACCAAGCTGTGAGGGTGGAATTGGGGCAACCACGACACCAATCAGTGAACTCAAGTATTGTAAATTCTGTTCGAAATTTTCTAGCGAGCTACACTAAAAAAATCTAAGGACACTTAATAAGGATTTCTGGATTACAATCTTATGATCGGTCAAGTTTTCTGACAACTGAGAGGTTTTCCCCAAGTGGGTAATCAACAATTTCACCAAAACCTACGGATAATGGAACTAACATTTTAAAGTCAAGACGATTTTGCAGAAAAGAAAAAACAACATTTATTGTAAACAAAGTTCACATATGTACATCATTGGGTTACAAATGCCTCATCATTACTGACGCGTGAGAGATGTGAGAAAAGTGGTGCTTAAGCTCCCTTTCCCGAAGGATGTACTCCGCGATTCCACGAAAATGCACCTGCGCAATCGGGAATCGAACCTTGACCCCCTACTCGAGATCGGAGCGTTTGACCACCGCGTCATGGAGCCCCATATAAACATCACACGAACACTTAAACTTGGAATAGACTCTTTAACTCTACCAGGCGCAGACCACTGACCTCTCCACCCCATCCACGCGCCTGCGCGTGCTGACCACGATGCCGTTGGACGAGCTGTCGTTGCTGTGAGGCTGGCCAGCCTCCTCGCTGGGGCTGATCACCTCAGGCCTGACGGTCACGATCCGGGTGGTAGGAGGCAGGGCACCTGAGGCAGCAGTGTTATGGGAGCTCGGTGAGCAGAACTCAGAAATTTCTTAATCAAACGAAAATATGGATTCCAAAAAGTAGATTCTTTTGAATCCAATGGTGCACGTCGAACAGAAATAATAGGAAATACTAAAACTTAAGGCAAGAAAAGTCACTTTTCCTAACACCATTACTTTTGACAAGAAAAGCAGATCAAATGCAGCACCCGTAAACAGAAATAAAAATTCACGTGACCATAAGGCGAATTGAATAGAATTTGGGGCACATCGGCATGGAATCATTTGTGCGCTGGTCATGCGAGCCGTCAATGCTGACGGGACGAAAATATTTATTCTTAAAATGAATGATATTTTCCCAGTGCAGCACGTCATAGGCCATAAATGTACCTCATCGTTTTCTTTGAACTCAACTATTCATATCCATTCTCATTTCGTATTCTATAAAACAAAACCTTCATTTTCCTTTAACTTGCATTCATTTACGATACGATATTCAGTATCGTATCTACAACGCTGCCGCATACCAGCGCGGGTTGCAGTAATGTTCTCGATATTTAAATAGGGTTCGGAAGAATTCGAAATAAAGCTTTCTTCATAATGTCTAACGGATGTCCGCTCTTCGAAACTATACGACTGTTAATATTCTCATACGAAATACTGAGAAGGGCGACGGAGAGACCAACCAGGCAACCAACAAACTGTGCATGTATTATGTACCAGCAGACGCACCCCGCCAAAAATGGCGGGATGAATGATGCTAAATTCTTAAGAAGCCCTCTAATTAACGGTAACTCTGACATGAAATATTGTCAGTATCACTGATGCCAACTGCCTCATCTGACAGTCGCGCTATTATTTGAAGAATAAAGACTTGGAAATTTTTTCCTGACTTCTTAAGAGCGTGACAGACGGACCAACCAAGCAAGCAACAACTGTGTATCAGTATACCGTATGACCCACAAAAAGTACACTCGATAATTTCAGAATTAAATTAAATGTTGACATTTCTTGGTAAATAATAACAACTCGTATCATGGATACGTCTTCGGTGAGATTCTAAGACAACAAATTTTGAATTATCGAGTGCATATCTCGTAGACCATACCGTAACGAGGAATTATCACTAACTTTCAGACGCGGTGGCCTCTGGAGTGAGAGGGAATGAGGTGGGAACAGCCGGGGACATCGTTGAAATGCGTGGCTTGACGGATGAAGTCCTGGAAGCAGCGGACGAAGTAGAAGGCGTGGATGAGAGCGGTCGAGGAGGGGCCGTGGTCGGAGGAATGGTAGTGGTTGTACTAGTGGTTGAAGTGGCAGGGGAAGGATGGATCAAGGTGTTGTCCTGGTACCAGAATATCTTGGGTGGTAGCGACGAGCCAGTCTCGGCCAATGAGGCACTGTGGGCGGGAGGAAACGAGCGTTGTCAGCACAGACGCCGAAGAATACAACCATTTCTTGCTGTGAAGACAAGCAAAATTGTAGAGCGAGGCAAGTGGTTTCTGGAAATTTATGGTCGAAGAATAGTACTACTGCAGTTGCCAGCTCTTTTTTTATTTTATTTTAATTTATAGACTATATCTTAGTTTCCTGAGGAATACAGAAAGAACCACACGATGATTTTAGTTAATTTTTAACTTCCAGTGCTTATCCCCCACTTCACGCTGAACGATCGACCAGTCAATCAAGAATCGGAATTTGAAGCTTCAACAGAACTTCTACATTTAATTTTAAGATTAAAGTCTTACTGATTGGAAACAGTACTAGGCTTTGCATGGGACTCATTTGGGAATGAACGATTTCACTTTTTTCTTACTATCGTTCTCGGCGACCAAAAACGACCTAATCGTCCCGCTTCTTTAAAGACGCGGCCAGATTCTGTGAACAGCAAAGCACGCTCTTATCGCGGATAAACGTCAGTCGGTATATCTAGTTCTTCGTAGACCGCTAAATGCAGTCATACCGCAAAAGTAATTTGTTCGTTGGAAGGTTAACAAGATTTACAATCCGTGCAGATTTCTCTTTGATAGGCATCAGATTATCAGATTATTCGGATAATATTTCCTTTAGTGCCAAGCTGCTTAGAGCTTCCTATTTATAGCGCAGCCTTCATTGTGGTGTCATTAGATATAATTTTATTCAGTGTGGTGGAAACCTATTTTCGAAACATTTAGAAACATAGAAGAAGTTGTATAGGAAGATGTACAACTATTTTCAACCGATTTAAAGTAATGATGCAAACTCTACGAAAATTAGGACCAAATTTTCACTAGTTCTAACAACCGCTACAATGCACGTTGCAATATGTCAAATTAATTAAACAAACCTGCTCTAACCTAACGTAACTAGGAGGAACCACAACTGCAGTAGGAAGGTTGTACAACATAAAATAATTTTTCTTATTTTCTCTTAGCATAACAAAAATATGTTCACGGCACTTGGAAAAAGAATTCATATCCCAAGACACTAAAATGAAGGCTTTGCGATGACAAGGGCGCTCTGTGCACTTGGTCGCAGTTAAGTAAATATTTACCGAATATTCTCTTAGAATGAGGAACAAGCACTTTCTGTGAGCAAGGTACATTCCAATGAACTAGAAAAATCCACGAAAAATAATGCAGGGGAAAATGGCTAAGAAAAAGTAACTTCGTACTGCGATTGCGAGGCTTGTCAACGATGGCAATGGTACTACCCTTGGTACTATTCAATCATGAGAACTCATTTAATGCGCCATGTTCCGTGTTACAGAAGCCAACAAAACTCTTTAAATCCTCCACTCACGACGCCCCCACACGCCGCAGCTCACCTAACACGTGTTTGTTCTTGCAGTACTGTGGGACGCGCACACAATTCGCGCTCACAACTCCCCTTTTCAAGGAAACAAAAGAAGAACTGCGCTCAATGTTCGCACTCACGGTTGGTTGAGGAAGCACCTCAGGGTGAGACTGTCCCCAGCAAACACCACCTGGTCCCAGCCAGGGTCTAAGTCCAGTATTGCAGGGCCTTCTCGTCCTGAATCTTTGAACATACAAACAGCGGGAGGAAAGTTAGCGAAACACGAAAACCATCACGATAATAAGAAAAAAGCAAGACTTAAGGTCATAGAACATGGATGTAAAAAGATCAAGAATGTGTGGGAGAAAGATTCCCAAGTGTATATTGGTGATGGAAACAATTCTAAAAATTAAAAAAAATTGAGATCACAGTCAGGTGATAGTTCGAGAAGCCTTGAACGAACTCGTCAACATTTTTCACAGAACAAATTAAATCCGTTTACCTCCCGACATATTGAATACATTATTCGCTATTAGAAAACAAGTGTCGAAAAGTTTGAGAACAGCGAGATACAAAACTCTAAGAATTAAATGGAGAGGCAAAACATAAATGTTCTTTTCAGTACTCGCCCTTTTGCAGCGATCCGACCCAGGGCTGGCATGACCCCACCAGCGACTACATAGGTTGCCTCTGTGCACGTATCACAAGGCTACAAGTGTTGTTGGTTCTAGAATGGTAACTTTGGCTTGTCATACCCCGTAGTTGGCCTTCCATTATTTCCTATGGTTTTAAGACCAGGAGTCTCTCCTTCACCTAAAATTAGATTTAGAGTTACTATTGTAGGGTTAAATTAATCACAAATGAGATGAGAGGAGCGTAATAATGATTTCATTCGTCCCTAAATTCGTGGAATTCATTCAATCGAGCAACTTAAATGTACTGTTCTCACTGAGCTGCCCCACGAGTTCACACCCACTACACTCAATCGTGACTAACGTCGTCACTCAATCATGAGGAAGTCGACAAAGAGATATAAGCCCTTACCTGTATCCATTTATTAGTTCATTCATAAATTTTCTCGTGGCCCCGTTTCCCTCCAATCACTCATTTATACATAAATCCATGTTCTTGTCTTCTAGCCCCAAGATCAAGCAATCTCATTCCTCACAGTCATCCAGAACCTGAACGACACATCGCAAATCCTTACTTCATATCGGAACAGAAAATCCAATTTACACCCACCGCACATAAGGTCATCCAGATCGAGGGAACGCAGCCCCACGTCTTTAAGACGCTGGGGGCCAGCACACACGGTGCCTTTGGACACCCTCAGGGGACCGTCACTTCGACCGCCCCCCGCCGGCGTTAATGACGAAGGGCGGAACAGAGCACCCTGGGGCGCGGCGGCATTATCGGCGGACGGCGGGGGCGCCTGGCCGTTGAGGGCGGCCACGACCCACAGCAGGGAGCAGTCGCACCACAGGGCGGTGCTCGATAGGTCGCTGCAAGAGCACCAGTCGAAAGAACGTCTTAATCCGAGACCGTCCCCAGGGATTTCAAAATCCATTTTCATAATGATGCTAGTTTTTCGCAAGCCAAATGCAGCCTTATTGCATGAATATAATGGATAAGGTCGCAGCTAAAGCTAAACGCAGCTTTATCGTTAAATAATTTATTTGGAAAAGTTTCAGTTTAACGTGAATAAATCGATCTCAAGCTCGTTGAAGTTTGTCATGGGATAGATGAGTTGTAATGAGTTTATCAAATCGAGATATCTATGAAGAGCTTAACGTCAGTGACAGTTCTTTTTGACTCACAAAAAGTTTTGAAAATATTTTGTTGATGTTTGATTTTTCTCCACACTTCACGAATAACGTACATGGAATATTTCAAAATAGAAATCTCGTTTTATCGATCGAGATGCAAACTCCATTCATGACAAACCATTCTCGAAGTTTTTGTAGTAATTCGGGCACGTCAGTGGAAAAGAGCGCCTGTGAGGCGAGTATCGATATTAAAATATCGCTCTCTTATTAACTCTGAGAGATTGAACACCTGAGGCTGTGGAGCGCCATATCACGTCGAAAAAAATCCATGAGAGAAAGAAAAAACTCTACTCCGCCTCAGAGGGCGCTCTTTGCATGCCCAAAGGTTATGGCAAAGGTTATAAATAACAACAGTAAAAAATGTAAACATAACATAGTCAAACTAAGCTTATAGACACCTCCTGCAACGGCATAGTGATTATCCTACAGATATGAGCATTATTAGGCTAGAATTCCGCCAAGTTTTGCGATGTGCAGCACTAACTTGAGACTGAGGGCCAAAAGGCAAGCGGATGGACTAATTTCATTGGCAAATTCCCTTCGGCCAAATTGACCAAGAAATGTGTTTGGAAATACTACACAGAGGACTCGGATAAACCATGCGGGTAATCATTTCAACCAAGAAAGTTACCTTGTTTTTCACACGCACACGAGCAGGTAAAGACCACTCCGATAAAAAAAAAGTTCTATCGTCACTACCTCGACTAGTCCCTCCGACGCAACTCACCGTATCGATTACAGTCATTTTCAATATTCCTGCGGCCGCTATAGACCAACACCACCACTAAATTTATACTAATAATTAATACGCCTAACATCTGCTGCAGCGTGGACCAACTGATGTACTTGACGCCCCCTGATGCAGAGTAGCAACTTCACGAGCACTAAGCTCTTTACATTGATGCGGACAGGGAGACACACCTCGAGTGTGTCGTAATTCAAGGAAATTTCCAGAGCCAAAGCTAGCAATACGTCCATAAGAGAGCACCCGACTCACAGGAACGAGAGGGAAGGCAGGGCGGAGGAGAGGCTGGAGTGGAGCGCACGCAGGGGGTTGTCCGCCAGTTTCCTGCATCCAATAATGTCATTAGATGCAAGACGATTAATTTACTGCGATGGTGCTGCTTTTCCAGGGGAAATTGACCCGTCGAGGGGTCACATCACACGAAACGTGTCAACTCAGAATGAGTTTGATTTCCTATTCAATAATAATCATGACATGGTAAATATGGTTGTAAGGATAGTTCTGGAAGACAGCAGACTAAAGGTTCATCATGTAGATATGGTAGCTAATAAAACCCCTGATGGAGTTGTAGAATTTGTTCCCTACTTCTTTTCTTGGCTGATAACTAAGTTTCACCCTCGATTGATCACGAGTTCTTCCCGAAAAAGAAAAAGGAGCTGCAAACACAAAAACGCTTGCGTGGTGTATGGTGACAACGCTAGGAGTAAATAGCAGTTCCCTGGTGACATGTGAACTCGTAACTGGAAATTTGCACTCGGAAGATGACCGTCGGAGTGACGGACTTCTAAAATTCGATAACGAAACTTCAAGGAATAAAATCAGACAGAGCCCGAATATTGCAGCGAAAGAACTTACAGAAGATTTTGGTAAATCCAAAATAGAAGTTCAAGAACACTTAATTCTTTTCCACACAAAAAGTGCTCAAAACTTTCCGGATAACCTCGAACATGGCAGAGACTATCTTCGATAACCTTGAAATAATTACAATTTCATCAGGTAAGAATCAAAAAAGATTCACAGAGTGAGCAAAACTGAGTCATTGACTACCCTCTGACATGAGGTACTACCGTCACTCGGCCCACCGATGTACCAATGAAATAATTCATTCCACTGTAACGTAATAATGCAATTGTGGGTGGACTTTCGTTTAAAGAGAACCCTCATATTTGATATAAAAATAACTAAAACCATGAGCCCGAGTTACGAGAGAGAGCAAACAATTGTGGCAGTCACGACACCAGGACTCACAGGCGCCTGAGGCTGTCCAGGCCTGCCAGCTGTGTGCCTGACAGCGAGGTGAGGCTGTTGCCGCTCAGGTCTCTGAGAGGGAAAAACGCTAAATTAAATTTTATTTTTGTTATCATTCTGCTACCTAATGTTATTATTAATTATTCTTATACTTAATGTTATTAATGTTATTATTATTACTATTAGAATAATCATGACATAGGATAGACAAACCTAACTAACCTAACCCTATTGCCTATGGCCTATTCTACGCCCCCTGAGGAGGAAGAATCTAATTCAACTCGTCATACAGGTAGAATGTAACGCATTACGGTTTGCGTACCGTAATATTCAACTGCTTTTCTAGAACACACTACCGTCAGTACCCATGGATAACTCCAAAAGCGAAAGCATTCAGATATACATCAATCCCAATTTAATAACAAATAATTGAGAAAAAATATTGTACTAGATACTCAGAATGCAGGTAATTCTAATACAATAATGAAATACATTTTTTGAGAAAAAACATTAACGTTCACAATACTCATAATACACGTCATTATTGGGTCAAAACATTTAAGTATTTAATAACGAACTTTTAATGTAGAATTATTTAGAAAAAAATGTTTATTAGAAAAATAAAAGTAAAAGTTTAAAATTAAATACACAATTGAAAGTAGGGAAAAAATTGAAATATTTTTCATTAAAACCAGTTCTAGTTACTCGGGAGTGAATGTATCACCTAGTTCCATTAAAGTACAGCGAGGCAAAGATCTAAAGTGATCCTAGCATCGTAAAATTGACCTCACGTTCACAGCAGCATGAAACGTGATCTAAAACTAAGCTAAAAAATAAATGAAACGTGGGGAGCATCAACCGTGGACTTTGGCGAAAATTGTCTTCCTCGACTGTTGCCCTGATATTCTTCAACTAAAACCAGCACTGGCCTTTGTCTAGACTTCGCAATGAGGCTCACAAAGGAAAATTTAATTAAGCACAGAAAATATACCTCGATTACTAGACACAAACCGCCATGAAGGAGAGTTTTACGTGCATGGAAGGTCATCTGCTTAAGGAAATTAAGGCGTTCTCGGAAATGAAGATGAACGAGACGTGTTACAAGCTTATAAAAGAGAAGATCAGTCCTTTCCTCTGGAGGCATGAACGCCGGAGGAATGAGATCCTCCCCAATGCTACGAAGAGGAAATTTTTCTTTTACGTAAGTTGAGCAAGTTCAGAAATCACACGTCGCATGTATTTTAGTCCCTGTACGTCTAAAAATTTCAAAACAGTACAACAAATTGCCAGCACTTTCTTTCGTGAACTCCAACTGTCATTGTAATTACATGACGATAAAAAAATATATACGGTAAATGACATAAGGCCCATGAAATAAAAACTGAGAACAAAACAATGTACAACACATGTTACAAAAATAACAGGCGGAGCGCTACTTTCGTGCATCCAACAGAGGCGTCCCGCATAAATGTGCAGCTCTCTACGTGGTATCCACAATTCGCCTAACACGAGTGTCATGCCGCAGTGATAAAAGGAAGGCATATTGAATGTAGCATACTGTCTGAGGTGTGCCTTCAACAAGACAAAGTGAGCTAAAACTGGCTTAATATCGGGCGAGTTATTCATATTTTAAGGCAAGCTGCCCACTTTTATGATACCCTAGACACACAGCGACTTCACAGGACTGGCACTTCTAGCCTTACTCGTTATGTCATAATGCATCATAGTCACAACATGTGATAATCATGATTTATCTCTAACCTGAGATACTCTTAAGAAAGATAATTTTTTTCGTGTCTGTTACACCATTTCATTGATGTCCTCAACAAGCAATCACGAATAAAACAATCACTGTATACACTAATACACAATTGTTGCTCGGTCCGTCCATCCGTCTCTCAGTCACGCGCTTAAAGATTTGGATAAGAGAAAATTCCCGGGTCCGTATTCCTAAACTCGACAGCAAGACTGTCAGATAAGGTAGTTCGTATCAGTGATACTGAAAATAACATTTTATGTCAGAGTTACCATAAATAAAAGGGCATATTAAGAATTTATCATTTGTCCCGCTATTTTCAGCGAAGCGCACCGACTGGTTTATAAATATCAAATGCGAGGAATGTGTGTTTTGTTACCCATAATACCATCCACTTCATATACAGTTGCTCGAAATACCCCTGATGTGTTTATTTATAGTTAGCGTGGGTGGACCTTTTCAAGAAATTAGATAGGAGAAAATTCCCGGGTTCGTACTTCTAATTAGCGAGACTGTGTTAAAGAAGGCAGTCTGTACCAGTGATCTAAAAAAAACATTTTTTCGGATAAGATTTAGCGTGAATAATGCGGCATCTCAAAGGATTAATTAACATAATTTGTTCCGCCATATTTGGGTGGTGCATGCATTAGTCCAAATAAACAACGACAATGATAAGATAGAGTATTCCGATAAACAGCTATTGAGTCATGCTTTACAGTTCACCGGCAATATTAAAAGTCACAACAAAGTTAAACAATAAAAATACACTAACACCTACTAAAATCAAAAGTATCATTAGAGGCACAAATCAACAAGCCTTCATTTTCGCGCGAGCCTCTACGGAATTTGTCTTTGGATGTGCATGAGTTATGATTATCAAATTGTATACATCATTATGCATCAAATTAGGCTCGTCAATTTTGACTAATACATGGTGTTAGGGAAAAAAGTACACACTTTCACACCTACCGGAGGGTGGCAAACTTAAACGTATTTGCCTCTGACACTTCGCAAAAAATTTGGTTTTTGATATATTAGCAGTTCGATGTTATAAAGGAGGAAATTTGAAAACAAAATTGTCCACAAATTATTTATTTATACATTTAATTTAAAGAAATTGTTCAAAGTTTCCCACCCACATATATGCACTTGTGATATCTTCGACTTAAGAACTGTAGAATATTGTGGAAAAGGCCTGGCACTTCAGAAATATCACCAGAAGCCACTGCAATTTTTGCCACGAGACCTTACTCTGATTCCACACGTGTTGAATAAACATGGCTTATCATGTGTCCTCAAAATCGACGTGCATCGATGTGGGTGGAACCTTATAACAATTTTTGCGAAGCAAATGTATAAATAGATAATTTGTGGGCAATCGGGTTTCAAATTTTCTCCTTTCAAACCTTAAACAGCTAATATCTCAACACGAATTTTTTTTTCGCCAAGTTTCATGAAGGCAAAAGTGTTGTTTGCCACTTCCAGTTAGGTGCGAACTTTTGTACTTCTTTTTCCCTAAGCGACGGTTTGTACAGCGACGGTTGCAGTTCATGCAACGCGTTAGGTACCCTCGGACGGACAGCATTCAGTCATAGGGAGACCTATGTGACTGAGGGAGACCTACGTGACTGAGGGAGACCTACGTGACTGAGGGAGACCTACGTGACTGAGGGCGCTCAAAGGGATAAAAATGCTCTTAATACCAATTATCTTATTCCATAGACATTTCTTCTTTTCAGACGCTTATCTTCTTTTATTTAGACAACTATTTCTTATTTCAAGATTCATTTTATTTGCTTCAGATACTTACTTCTTACTTTCATGCACTTACAACTTAGGATGAATTTGACCGTTTCGTATTCGTTAGGAAAAATGAAAAGTGACTGGCAACTTTTAAAGATAAATTCATTCATTGTGTCAGTCTCATAGTAGAGGCCAAACCCGAACTTAATTTCTTAGTTATCTTAGTTGCTAGACACTCACAGCCGCCGCAGGTCTGAGAGCGATCGGAAGGCCCCGTCTTCGATGGTGTGCAGGCCGTTGCCGCGCAGCTCTCTGCAACACGAACGAGATGCAAAGAATTATAATTCTATAATTATGAGGATGCACGCTACGGAATGAACACTAAAATAATTATCTTAGTGTTCATTCCGTAGCGTGCATCCTACGAGGGCGTACCGACTGCCCAATGGACAACACAGAAGCTTGTTTTTTCTACCGTTTTCCATAATGGTAGTCTATCAAAAAACTTATTATATACTGTTATAAACGATAGCATTATGAGTACGCCCTCATTTACTGCTGAACACAATAGCAGCATAAAAAACTCCTAGGCTAATTTCGCGTTTTAAACAACTGCAGTATCATGAAACCTACGATATTTTTTTTACTATACACGATAGCAGTACGAATAAACTCACAAAATTATTTAGACTATAACCCTGTAGTCCTATGAATAAAGCTAAGATTATTTACTGTTACACAATACTAATCTAAAGAAAATTTAACATTACTTACAATTTTACACAACAGCAGTAGCACAAAAAAGTTTCCGTAGCTTCTGGTCTAAGAAATTGTTGCTGTAAAACTATGAAAGCAAAACCAGCTTCGACAATCAGCAACATGGTACGCATGCCGAAAAGATTTCGCACAACATCAATAGCCACTGGATACCATTATTATCAAGGATAGGCTATTAGGATTTATTATTATTAGGATTTATTATTATTAGTTAGTTTAAAGCTCCCTAGTCAAACAGAATGTGATCTCGAGAGAGCAGGACCATTTAGTATGAACTTCAGAGATGAGGGACATATTGTACAGTGCGTGTTCCAACACAGGATCCCCTGCGCAAAAAAAAATCTAAGTTAGGAATGAAGAGGAAGAAAAGGGCAAGAATAGATAACAAAGGTGTGAAAATTGAAATAAAGTGGGCAAGAAAGATAGAAATTCCGAAGGCCTACTGACGGTATGGCTGAGGTAATCTAAAAGGGTCTCCGTATGGTCGCCAATCCAAATGGCTTATGTACGATAAACAAACCTAACTATCCTATCTCTATTGATGTTCCTGTGCCTCTTGAGGGAATGCCATTATTGCCATCAAGGATACTTGTTTTCTTCAGAAAGATAAACGCTAACAAGGATTTTCAGGTCACAAAAATATGCACAAAGCAAAGCTAGAACTCTCACAGGCATACCAGCCACACCAACACTACAAGATCAGCAAGGCACACATGAATTCATATCGAGAGATGACACTCGCACATCAACGAATTAATTCATTTCTGCTTGACGGCAATATTTAGGACGGTTGTTCTTCACATTTGTTATCAATCAGTACAGTTGATATCATTCACGTACGGCGTTCTGTATGCTGTACGGTCTTAAAATTTATACAGATACTCCGTTTTGATTCAATGAATATAAGAATTAATTTATTTGTGTCTTCTCTCATCTATTTTCATGCTTGTTTTCATTAAATTGCGTTTTGTCTAACATACCATATGAAGGAATTAAACACTAGTTTGCTTATGGTAAGCCGATCAAGAAATATTGGAAGTCAGACAAACGTTGCTTGCTCGATGTCGCTAATAGACTTAAAATACGCAGATAATACGCAACTAATCTCGGGGCCCACGGCCAAAGAAAGAACTTTATTCTTTGCACGCAACTGAATCCGCAAGACTTGCATCACCACTTTACTAATAGAAAATACACGGCACAAAAAAAAACAGGATTTATGAGTGTAACACGGTTCAAATGACAGATTTGTGAACCTTTTCACGCGAGGACTTTCACTGGATTTCTGCAATGAATTTCTGAGAAATAAGCATTGAAGTTCGGACTCAATTTTGAGAACCAATTGAATTTAGAGTATGGCATTAGGCGGCACAGTCTTGCCGTCGCCTACTGAAGCGACCGAGCGTAAGGGACGCGCCGGCACCAGATCTCAGGTCGCTAACGAGATGCGCCACCTTATAAGGGCAATGCCCTCCGCCTTGGTCGCATCGCAGGTGTATCGGGCCCACCTGGACGTCACCTTGGAAGCTACATATACATGTTTTATCCAATTATTTGTACGATTAGGCTAAACTAAATCACTTACACATAGTAGAGCGAATTCAACCTACATGAGGTATAACTTACAAGAGAATTCAGTAGACTCACTATAGCTATATGTAGATGACATGCATATTTCATTTTTAGCACAACTTTTTAGGGGTAGTCGAAGATACAAACAAATGTCATACCTCTCTTCAAACCTAATTTGTTCAAACGAATTGAGAACAATAAAATGTAATAGAGCACAACAGAATATTAATACCTAAGGTACTAGGACGCGGACAGAGCACAACAGAATATTAATATCTAAGGTACTAGGACGCGGACAGAGCACAACAGAATATTAATATCTAAGGTACCAGGACGCGAACAAACAGCTCAGCACGACAATTTTCTGCTCGTAAATTACCGGTACCGTCAGTACGCGCAACACAGCTGACTCGTTCATTGACCCATTAATGCACAGCACCCATTTCTTGGACGCTCGATGCCGGATGAGAACAATGGTAACAGACGGAAATGACTATAGATATTTTATTGATTATATAGCGTCTCTATTTTTCTAATGAAATGACGTTTGCTTGAAATGTAAATGTAACAAAATTTTATTTTAATATAGATTTTCGGTATTTCATGACTTCTAGCTGCACTCATCACGGAATCGCATTTATTTCAGTAATTGTACATTATTTCCCCTTCAAATTTATGTATCATGCCAAGTGACTTTCTAACGACTAGTTTCCACGAAAATTAATCAAACTCATTCAGGAATAAACTTTATCCATTAATGGGCTAAATGCTTATCAAACATCGAATAATTCATTTCCAAAGTTCATAGAGGATAACATTAACGTTTTTATTTGTTACTCAATTTTGAAATATTCAATAGCACGACAATTTTCAGATCCTTCGCGATAAACTCCAATTAGGCAACACATTCAGGCGACACAATGTGTGTTGCTCACGTTAGAGCATTTAGGCCAATCTGTTGACACTAAGTTGACGCACCTCGCAAGTCAAGCGCGAGATGAGGCAATTGGGCATTCATTGTTTGCGTTCAGCACACAACAATGATATATCAGGCACTCGAACTATCCTCATCACTAATCTCAAATTAATATCTGATATTTAATGATTTGACCACACATTTAGCGACTTGACCAGAAAATAATGCTCCGGTTACAATATTCTCAGCATTACCATTACGTCAAATGAACATGACCTGCAGAGGGTAGTGTCGTCTTATTACTCTTCAAATTCAGATAGGGCTAAATTTTTCTCAGAACAAGTGCAAAATAAAACTAATGGGAATCAAACGAAAATATTGTATCAATACATCACCTGTCGCTTTTCTCCTCGGTATTAAATGCCCCATTATTTCAGCGCAACAGAAAATAGTGTTCAATTCCAAGAGTCAAAATGTATGCAAAGAAAGCAACTGATCCGCCGCTGCAAGCTAAAGCAGAAGAGTTCACGTCTGCGTTCACACAAACGAATGCATTGAAGTCCTTGAAGTTTACCATGTCCATCATATTAGTTACATCTATAGGTAACATGTCGCATTCTCTTGATCTATAGAGCGGTTTAATTATTGAAAACTTTACAAGTATAATGCAGAGTAAATTATCGATGGGGGTTTAGAAAAAATAAATAGAAGGTAAAATTAGAACCAAACCAAGAAAATCCCACCACCACCATTAGACAGCTACACGAAAATTAACAGCAATTTTATAATTTTTGCAAGTATCAAGTTATCATTACTAACATCGATATCCGACTTGACCTCTTCTTCGGCAGATTTTCTGCTGAAAATGCACAATTTTAAGAAAACTTTATTTGCTCGAGACGTAGGAGCCCACTCGGGAGCGGTCGGTTTGTAACAGGGGAGGTCAAGGCAGGACGAATCAACTCGCGCTAAGGCGCTTTTTTACTTTAAATAGAGCAGTTGAAGCGTTTTACTCGTACAAGTCTAAAAATTCGTGTTGGGTAAAAACGAGTTAACTCGTCCTCGCCGGGGTGTCAACAATGGAGGAGTACAGTCGATACAGTGAACCACGAAACAAACTCGCTTGAGCTACAGCTCTACACAGTCCATTAACACGTTGACTCCGATTCTCCACACAGGTAAAATTACATGCCGACAAATATCTCTACTGTGAATTTAAAAATGAAGGATTTTGGTTTCGCAAATTTGGCTACTCTTTTGATTTTCTTTCTAATCAGAACTAGCGTATTCGATTGATGAACACAAATTTGAAAAAAATTCTCGAAAATTTGTATATATACATGATAGTGCTTTGGCTACACTAGATTAGGTTAGATGCTCGCGTGTACCATATATGACCCACTCCGGAGTCGACGTGTTAAAGTATCCATCGCGGCCAAACAGCATGCAGCCCTGCCTCGATCGCAGCGGGAGCTGGAATCCCACACCAATAAAACGCACAATTCCACGATAATATTCACACAATTCCAACTCCCCGAACACTCACCCTGAATGAAGGGACTACCACTCTCAGCCAGCGGCAAAACACGGATGCGCATTCAGTCGACAGGCTCGAATGCAAACTGACGTCGAGCTCCGAGTTGCCGCGTCGAGGGGGTCACATTTGCTGGTGTATTGACACGCTCGACATCAAGGGACGGGAGCGCAAGGGGCGCAAGCATCGCCTAATGAAGCAAAGGACGCCAGGGCCTCCAGTTCTCCAAGTCAGTTCCATGTTGATGAACGCAGCCCTAAGCTCAACAAAACGGGCAAACGCTCGCACTGATTTCGCAAGTCGCGCTCACGACATCACCAAAACTTTCGCCACGCGAATCAACGCCAAAGAAGATCGAATCGTGGTAAGAACCAAATATTATCCGAGTTTTGCTATTGTTCTCACATGCTGTGGTTTGGCTAGGTGGGACATTCCAACATTTCCTAAGATTCAGTTCATAATTAGGTTAATAAATTGAAGGACATCAATTTCAAAATGTGATAGGTTTCAAATTGATGCCTTTCTATTTGCAGGTGAGACATAGTTTTAGTCCACAAAGGACACTCGTTTAATTTCTTGCCTCACGAACTTTTATTTCATGATTAAAGCAAAAATGTTCGTCACACGATCACATTAAGACGCCAAAATTGGATACAAGATCTTTAGCTTCTCAAGTCCGCCTTCACATTTCGTAATTACGAGTAGTTTCTTTATCAACCCCCAGGCACATCACGCCTCACCTCAATTACATCTCTTTTATGCTTCAGGAAGTCTGCCTTTACGGAAGCACTTTCTGTGACTGGGCAATATTCTCTTTGAAGAAGAACTCGGTGCAATTTTTCTTGTCCTCATTCGAGGTATCAACTTCAAGCACTTCAGGTCTGTAGCTGTTCCATTAATGAGCGCTGAATTTTGCCAGAAAGCAACCTTTACACAAGAAACCCGTATTGTGCTCTATTAATCTTCGATGATTCTGAAAGAGACTCGTTACACACGTCAGAGATCATAAGTTTCTGAGAGTTCACGTTTCTCCATTAATTCGTTTTCAGGGCACGCCTCTTCATTAAAGCGAATCTCTTTAACACGGATTCTTACAGCCCACTGCGCAAGGCTCGTTTTATCTCCCCCATCAAAAGTAACGCTCGTTTCCGCAATTATCACACTTAGCCAGCAGGTTCAAGGCTCAAGTTTGACACGCGCAAGAACGAGACAATATTTGCGGCTTTACAACACGCACTCGCGCTCTGAACAGTTGAGAGACCCTTCCGATGTTTGTTACCGCTCGAGCACACTTCAATCTTGCCTCAAGCATCACAGTCTTTCACAAGAGATCGCGGCGACAGTCGTGTATCACGTACAGATTACAAACAGCTCAAAATTCGTTCAGCTTTCGAAAGCCGGTAAGCGCTTCCAAGTTCACCACAGCACCACCATTTTCCCTTTTGAGGGGCCATTAAATGACACGTGGAGCGCTCGCTGTACCTCGTGCATCGCATGACAAACAGCCTCGTAGTTTTGGTCCCTAGCGAACACTTCCGTCCTCTCCGAACCGTGAATTTCTTTCACAACGAAGCACTACACTGATGGTGATACGCGCGCTATCTCACTCATCGAGAGTTACGGTCATTTGCACAGTTTTTGGCCCCGGTGGAGCACTTCCGCAGCGTACTTTCCAACTCTCCCCCTTGAAAGCACTGGCGGGGGGCCGAGTGTCTCTGTGAGTGCATTAGCCAGTCCCCTCTCTCATTTCATCTCCCCACAGCTCCCTTTTATGCAGGCTCATCAACCGTGGCTATCGTCGTTGAGTGTCTAACCACACTTGTTCTTTGAATCTCAGATCAAAACCAAATTGTCACGTACGTTTCGCGACCGCGCATTAACGAAAAGAACGCTCGAAAAAGCGCTGTGCACAAGCACCGGCCACGGAAGTTTGGTCGATACATTAAGTCTCGAGGTCCTTGTCGAAAGAAACGTCGGAATGCAAAACAAGAACGGCTTTATTTTCATTCGACCGACGCGTAAAGTTCTATAAAGAAACAATTTTTTCCTCCGAGACGAAAGTTACAGCAAGAAGCTCTGCTCGTCAAAAAAAAACACACGAATATCTCCTCACAATACTTGATGCCGGTAATGTCATAAAAATAAATATTTGCCAACTTTCAACGCTCGAGTACCGAGAATATAAAACTAAGTGATATTGTCCCGCTCTTGAGGGCAATGCGGACAATATGGAAGAAAAGTTGGCCCTTGAAAGGCTGAGACGCAAGTTAAAGTAGACACATTTAATTCCCACCGCGCATACTAGACTACGGATTAGCGACTGTTTACAGACGCACAAATTTCTACAGCTTACGCATAATTCAGATGAACAGAAACGAGGAATCTCTAGTAAAATATACCCAGAACCCATGCAACAATAAACAAAATTATGCCCAACTGACACACACCTTACGATCACCAGGGCACCCAAGTGGAGCTGTGACTCTCACTCCTGGGAACCTCCCTCACTAATTTACTAAGCCTCGCTTTAGTTTCCCAGGGTCCTATATCACCCTAGTTTTGCTCGTGTGTTGGTCTTCTTGTCCGATTTTCAAACTCACCACGTTTGGAAAAAAAACAGGTTACTAACATACGACAAATCGTATAAATAAATAATGAAAGAAGAACTCAACAACAATGACTAACCAGCATGATCGACACGAAAAAAAAGGGGCAAGCATGTTTTACCCCCTCATGCCGGCTTAAAAACACACATGAACGAAACGTACAATATGTAGAGCTCAGCTGAACCAGACATCTAAGGAAGCTCTCGAGATTAATTCCTACTAAATCGGCAAGCCGACCGAGCACGGAAGTGCAAATAAATTGAGGGGATGCAGGAGGCAGAGGCCCCGCAGGACGGATTGAGAGGCCCTTTAAAGGCGATACGGCAACTACAGCTCCTGAAGCACACGTGCGACGCTCGCTGTGTGCAGCACCACCATGGCATGGTAGCTGCCCCGCTGCACGATGTGCTCTTGTGCGCGCTGTAGGTGCTTAGGGAACGAGCTGCACGACTTCAGCGACAATATTTTGAGAAACTCGGTTAGAAGTTGCTAGGATTCAAGTAAGTAGGACGCAGGTAAGTAGCTGGAATACGCTAGGATAGATAAGAGTAGTCAGGAAACAGGCATGTAGCTAGGATACAAGTCACCAGAATACGAGTATAACGCTAGGATAGATAGGAGAAGTCAGGAAACAGGCATGTCGCTAGGTTACAAACAAACACACGCTTGGAAAGGTGACACCCAAACACCGGCTTCTGAGGAGTTTCAAAACTGGATTTGAGCACAGCAGGTGCTGCCTTCCTCTGAGTGGAGGCATGACAAGCTGCACTTAATAAGAATTAGGAGTATAATTTAATGTAAAGAATGTGGACTTTATTTTTAAACGTGGAGAGTGCAATGGATTCAGAACTCTTTCTCGTCAAAATTAGACGCAGAGTAAAATCTAGTTGCAAGAAAACAGACTCATAGTTAAAGTAAAGCATTGGAAATAAATCAAACGGTTATAATAGAACATGAATAAACTAAAGGCTGCAAAAATAATTTTCAATTTGGCTGCGTTCGAATTACTATTGCATATTAATTAGAAACGGAAAATGTTATTTATCCCCAGCTGATCTGGCGCCAGATTCTGGTGTATAACAAATTTATTTTTACATATTTAGGGAAGATGATCAGTTCCTCCCTGAAATGAGTCAGGGGAGTGGAGGCAGCAAGTCAGAGTCAGGGGAGTGGGAGCAGCAAGTCAGAGTCAGGGGAGTGGAGGCAGCAAGTCAGAGTCAGGGGAGTGGGAGCCTCACCAGAGCCACGCCGCCATGACAGGACTGTCAACAGGGACAGATAAGAGCAGCTCTTTCCCATGGAGAGATCGTCCCTGCCCACACAAAGCACTCGAGAATATGGAGGTCCAGAGTTACGGTATGATTCCTAGACTGCGTTGGGGCAAGAGAACGAACGGAGCAGTTATAGTTTCATTATAAAAACCAGCCTGAGAGCACAATATGCATTAAACAAGTCGATCAATTTTAGCATCACGTAGAATGTACTGCTTTCAACCCTTTCCCGGCAGGTTATCAGCGGGAAACGCACAATTTTGAGACGACTTCATTTGTTCGAAATGTTCGAGTACACTCGGAAGTGGTCGGTTTGTACCATGCGAGGTCGAGGGTGAACGAGTAAACTCGTATCAAAGTTTATTCATTTTAAATCGAACATTTGACAAGTTCACTCCAACTAAGCTGAAAAATCCGAATTGCCTAAAAACGAGTAAACTGTTGAGGATTTGAGCCTGGAATGGTAGCGTCGAGCTACTCAAACTTCGTAGCTTACCTTCATTTTTTCCTACGGATTTATGACTTAAGAGTGTCTCCTGCACGTAATCTTAGCTTAAATGAGTTACCATTGCAGGGTAAAGCACAGTAGCTCAGGCACACTCGAGCCAAAGAATCTGCTGCCCCACGATGACAACAAGCTTGAAGAAAACCTTCAGCATAGAGAGAGCTCCGACTCTTGTATTCATCGCTAAGTTATGATGGTTTCTCTATCACGATGTACCTGATGAAATTGGAGTTTCCTCCCATAATTCTGCCCCACAGATGGAAACAAAATCGCCTTCTAATGCAGGAAATGGTTTTCACCAAGCACGTCCAGAAATAATGATTTCATGAATTTGTTTTGACTAACCACACCAATAAAATACAGAACCCATGAAAGTAAATATCCTTAATTGTATATTGGATAGCCATTTACCCATCATAACTCTGACCTCTGCAAATCTGTGTACATTGAAAACGGTTCCCGCGTAGATAGTCGATATCTCGGTCAAAAAAAAAAAATCCAGACGATGTCTGTCTATGAACGACTAAACATGAGCCTTAGACGTCCCCTATTTCAATAAAAAATGATCTTATCCGTAGCCTGGTTACGCGGTATATCAAAAGGCCGGATCCCACGCCATGTAGAGCACGGACGTAAAAAGAATACTAACCTCTACGCTGGACTGAAGAAGAGCATGAGATGGTGCATTCGTGGGAATTGGGGGTGTAGCAAGTGCCGTAACTGAGCTGTTAGGCCAGTCGGTTATCTTTAGTGCTGCCATGAAGTGTGGGAGCAGCACTGTACCTAATCAGCGGTGACTGTTCTGGGCGTGGACAAGCAGATCTTGGTTGCTTCAGTATCTTTTTATGGTACAAAGCTTCATTGTCGTATTCGAGTTTTGATCACTGGTTTTGTAACGTTTTCCTCGGTCGTTGACTAAAACTCGGTTGTATCACCACATTTTAAATTCATTTTACTCGACATAGAGCACATAGAGCGTATATACGAGCTAAAATTGGGGCAATTGAACTTAATTATTTTAAACGTTTAGATTAGTTTAATCACCATAGCGCATATATAGCAAACCAAAACGGATAAATTGAACAAGCCGCAAAGCTTCGAATGTTTTTAATTAGCTCCCCGAACAAGAAATTAATCCCCTATTGTTCTTCGAGCTCCAATTACTTACTACGTTTACCAATCGCTTTTCAAAGCTGAGACCGAAGTTTAGGTTATATGCAAGTCCTGAACTGGCATGTGGTTTCATGCCATACCATTATGCAGGTCTATACTAACAATGGGAGCAAGCTGGTATCTACGACAATTCTTAGTAAAATAGAGGCCGGAAAAAATTCTAACTTAAGGGATAGTTACCGTGTGTTCCAAATTCTCGATCGGAATCTTTGTTCTTCAAGGATAGAATTACTGCGAAACGTCATTGAGGGCTCTTCTCATGCTGTTTCTGAACGACCTCATCGTAGTGAACCCCAAGCAATAGATAAATGGAGCAGAGTGGTTCGTAAGCCGCCGAGGTTGACTCCTGCCCACAAGACCACTCGTTTAAACTGGGCCAAAACACTCGCACACTTGACTTTAGACGAGTGGCGATGTGTCATGTGATCAAATAAATTAAGATTCTGTCGCTGTAGCAATGATGCCAGCTATCGTGTTAATCGACGGTCTCATATGAAGCCTTAAACGAACCCTGTGGGGAATGGGTGATACAAGGAGGGTCTGTCAGGTTCTGGGGCTGTTTGAAGTATACAGAAGCGGGTCCTTTAGTTGAGGTATCCGTCAAACTGGATTAGCATGGCTACATTGAGCAGCTAGATAACCAAGTTTGGTCATTTGCACAATATCTGAAAGAAGAAAGCATGTTGCTTTGGTTATCTATCAGGATGAGAAATGTCGTCTGCATCGGGCTAGAGCTGTCATTAATTGGCATGACAATCATTTTCGATATGACAAGCATTTAGATTGGCTAACTAAGTCCTTAGACGTGAACCCAGTACTGAATTTCTAGGACCAACTAGATTCTAGAACGATTACTTATACCTCGAGAAAGACGTCTACCTGTTGTGGCTGCACTAAGAGATCAGTTGATGCACGAGTGATTTAAAATCGATCAGGTGTACATTACGACACTCGTAGATTTGATACCGCACAAAATTGCCGCCATTATTCGTACTCGTAGAGATTTTTCACCATATTAAAAACAGGTGACTAATTTTTGGTCCGGAGAGCTTACTTTCACGATAATATGTACTTCTTTTGCTCTCCCACTACATGAATTACCAAATACTCAACGTCCTTACTACTTGAATCAACGAGTCGATTCATATGGGAGTGATTTAGAGACACCAATCGGGAAGACTAGTAAGCGAAAAATTAGATTAATCTTAGCCAGTGTGTAGTTACTAGGCAATGGTAACATGGACTAGAATCTAGTACACAGGATACAATTAAGATTAGAAGAATGAAAGTTTTTAAGCGCAATCTTGGCACTGCCTCTGTTTTGCAGACATCCCAGCTACAAGCAGGATTTTTACTCAATTTTCGCCTCCCCTTAAATGACGTTACCGACTATTACGACATATCAAGCCAATCCCGCATGAACTGAAACTGAGAAAGTTGGAACGATGAAAGGCTTGATAAACTTAGCGAGTCGCTTCTTGAATGTGGATATTTACGGCTGACGGATCCGCTGAAGTGCCAATATCGAATCTTAAAAGTTTTCAAGCCATACAATTTGATAGAGGTGCCAGACCACCTCGTACGAGATTCCTCGGAGGGGCCCGGTGCAGATGTCAGGGAAGCTCCGCAATCTGACAATCGTCGAGTCGGCCTAGTGATGAGATTACACATTTACAGCTGGACTTCTCAGCTACGGAAAACGCACAATAAAAATTATCGGATGCACATGACAAAATCTGCTAGTCTGAACACATGTTACATTGGCCAGAATGTCCCATGCAGTAAGAACATACAGAACAGTCACATGCGGAGTACTCACGTCAACGGCTTATTGGCTCTACCCAATTAGATCGTCAAGAGAGGTTCAATTGTACGTATAACGAAACCAGAACTCCGCTGCTACACAAATTAATAGTCCACACCTGATCGTCCACATAGCAAAGAGTACAAACACATCACTTTTTCGGCAGCTTTCACCAGTGTAAAAATCACAGTAACTTCACCGTCCAATCTACATAGACAGGCAGGCCCAGACCAGGGCTGCAAGCGAACTTCTGGATTGAACTAGAAATTTATGACAGGCACAGTTGATGCACAGCTCTGAGTGTCGTCAAATTCCTACCTGTGTAACCGAGCGACTTTACGAGTGCAACACTAGGGCGAATATCTTGAATATCTTGAAAATATTTGGGCCTTTATGACCTGGCCACACTGGAATGCCGCCGCTTTGTGTGCATGGTGTGCCTTCGCATATCCGCGAGCTGTTGAATGAGACCGTTTCCTCCGCCGTTTGATGATAGTGAGGCAAGGGAGGCCTATTAAGGATAGTTTGTAGAAAGTTATCCAGCTTCTTCTTGAAGACGTCCAGGGCAATCGCATTCTCTCAGATCTCTGGGGAGAGAGTTGAAGAGTCTGGGTCCCATTACGGAGAAAGACTGTTCATGTCTAGTCCGAACGCTGCCAGCCGCCCTCGCATATTGAACGTCGACACAACACACATAGTAGTAGTAGTAACCCCTTCACATCATTTTCAAGCAGCAGTGATAACGATATCACGAACATCAACCTTAACAGAATTTCAACTTTGTTTTGGACGCGTGATTTCGGTCCGAATGAACTTATATATTGCTCATCGACACAGCGAGGAAAATGCAGATAGAACCCACTACACAAATTATTTGACCTATGGTAAGAAAAACATTAAAGAGATTCAATGAGAGGCTCAAGCCAAAATTTCGATGAAAAGAACACCGTAAATTAAATTAAATGTGACAGAGATCACAAAGCTCGAGAAACTTGAGCTTGTAGCAACACCGGAACAGCGATCCTAGCGTTCGAAATCGCATGCACGATACGCTGGCTGACCCCAACGCAGTGGTTCCCAACCTGGGTTCGCTCGAACCCCAGGGGCTCTGCGAACCAGCCTCCGGGGTTCGGCGGAGCTCAGTGGCTGTCAGTGTCCTCTCCGCTCATCCCACCCGGGTGGGTCGTGACGTCACGCTAGGCTTAGCCGTCATTAGTTGTAGCAGATCTGTGAGTCGCGACGTCACGCTAGGCTTAGCCATCATTGGCTGCAGCTGATCACGCCAAATCCCTTGGCCATCACACAATCTTTCCATTCAATGGGAACTGTTTCATTTTGTGATCAATTAAACTATGTATTTTTTGTCAAATTACATGGATTAAACGAGTTGTGCGGTGAGGTGAGACTTTTGTACCTCGAAATAGATTAGAATTTCCTGCCTTAATGGGAGAACACAAGCCATGGGTAACGAAAAGTACAAATATTTTCACCAACTGAAGAATCTCTGTATTTGAACACGTTTTTCAAGTACTGCTGAATTCGACGTTGGTCGCTGGATTCACTCCTGAGGAGCTTGAACTCCCTCTATAGCAACAAGAAAAAGACTATGGAAGCTCAAGACCGCCTTATGATTGACCATGAGGTGTTCTACATACTAGGATACCCTGTAATCTCGCTGCCAATAACCTACGTAATACTAGACGTTCAGAATATCATCCACCGTGGCGAAATCCATGCTGACCCAATTAACAAAGGGACTGTGTAAAGCGCGAGGGTTTATTCCGTCTATACGGCCTAAGGTGATCTCACGCAGAAAGGCGTCCGCGTCAAAGTGATAGTAAACGACAAAAAAAAAAAGATTTAAATTCAATCACTTGAGAAAGATTGAACATTCCGATACCATGTGTTGCCAATGCAAATTTTTCAAATTTGATAGCCTGAACGACGTCTTTTTTTTACGCGCCTTTATTTCAGCACTAGGAAATATCTTCGTCCGGCGCGTGAAGGACGCTAGTTCATATTATCTCCAGAAATTTTTATATCGGAACAAACAGTTCGATTTCGAGCGAAATTGCATTCGCCATCCTGCAAATGGTCTCGATTCGACCATTTGAAAAGTAAGGCAGCGCTCGAGCGCGTCTCCAGCCATGATAGATTTTCCAAGCCGATCGAGTTCCAGTTTCCATTAAAATCGAGGGTTTGCTCGAGCTGGCAGGCGGGCTTCAGCCTCTGCCATGATTGATGCCTTCCGGTCCCTCCACTTCACCTCAAACGCCCAGATAAGAACCACGGAAAAACGAACTCGCTTTCTTTCGCCCGACAACGACTTCGTCCGTAAAAAAAGAATGAGCAGCTTTCATTTTTATACCCGAATTTATTATATTATAGTGCACTTGAGCTTGAAAATTTAGCGCTTGAAAATCATGATAATTACAAACTCTTTTAGTTCTAGAAACCCGTATCTAAGACTGTGTTTCTTTTATTCTCAGGGCCAGTTTTTTTCCTTCATGAAGTAACGCTGAAGGGACACCGAAATTTTATAGCTTCTCTGTCGTCGAGATTGTCTCACTAAACTTTGTTCCGAAGTACTTGGAGATACATTATTCAATGCAGTTTTTTAGTGAGAAGATAAGTTTTACTCGATAGACTTGGAAAAAACATTGAAAATACATGTACAAGCCCCACTGAGCTTTTATTTTATAATGTAATGAAGGACAAAAGCTGTTAAGCTCGATAGAATAGTCTTCCACCACCGTAGCCGCTCAACCATAGAGCGTCTCAGCGCTTGCGCAGTATCTCCAAAAAAGGCTAAAAGTTGAAATAATGAGGCAGGAGCAATAAAAAAAATTGGTGTAGGAGATCGGTTGCGCGTGAAGTCTCCTCTCCCAATAGGGGTACAGATAGAGAAAAATAGAAAGATTTACGAGCTGAAAATTTCTCAGGACGCCTGTCCAGGGCAGATGGAGTCTCCCGGGGCAGCGTATTAAAATATCGTATCTCACGAATAAAGAATGAAGACTGAAGACTACAAAGAGGAGGCCGCAAGCCCGTTACAGCGGCCACAGCCCGAGAAAATGAATTGACTTAAACTAAAGCGTCGTGCTATATTTTTGCTTCATTCAAATTGCAGTAAATTTTCACCAGACTGGAAACTCTCATGGTTATTGAGAGTCAAAACATGCAACACTCTGTTTAATCAGCAATACTGACATGCATGACACTGTGACAACTTATGTACAAAGTCAGGCATGAAAACGATATTGTCTGGTCATTAATATCGTCAAGCACGAAAATGTTTTCACTTGTTGTGCACCATGCGTGATCTTTGAACACCAGGTGTTGACTTTCCAGACTCAGTATCACACAACGGAATCACAAAACAACGCTCGTGGTTGAACTTAGGAATTCCTACCTATTTAAAACTTATTAGGTTCCTTGGGTTAGCAAGTCTGGAACACTACATACGGAATCTCATTTTTGTCTTGTCCCTTGTTAAAATCATAATTCTTCATTTCTTCGTGACTAAATAAAATAAGAAAAGTAGTTTTAATACTAGAACTTTACTTTTGTGTTCAAGTCAATGAATTTTCGAACTTGCCCGAGATCTGCAAGCGGCCACTAGTCAATTTCTCGCCTATAGAGATAATGGGCACAAAGCTGCCAGAACACGTCAAACTCTACAAAGGCTGAGAAGAACTGCCTAAAGTCTCCCGCGCAACTACATTAATTTGTAACAAAGTAATACAAGTATAGCAGAAAAGCAAAGTTTCGTAGAAATGAGGGCCATATTTCCTATTGTTTCCAAACTCCCTTGCAATAAAAGGAGCTGTGAAACAACACTCCAATTGCCACGAACAAAAGTCGTGCTACATAATGTAATCGCCGTTGCAAGCTAGGACAATTTGAAACCATGATTCAAAGAACTTTTAACTGAAAGTGAATGCAGTCAGTAGCCGCTACGTGGAGTTGGAGTCATTTTATATAAACAGAATTTCAGTACAATGTCCGCCTTTTTTCCTTAGTAATTTTTGCACTCGTGAGTGAAACCTTTACAGGGTACGCTGATTTCAAATACTGGACATGTGTGCTAGCTTTCGCATTCGCAAAAAGGTAAATGCAATGTTTTAGTATTTGATTATAATTATTAGAGCGGCAGCTAGTTTCTAGCAAAAAAGCTGAATGGAGCCTTATTAAAAAAATAATTCGTTCTTCGAAGTGTCAATACGCCACGTAAAACGAAAAAGGCACGGCTTTTTTGTAAAGTATGTGAAACACGCTCACCTCTACAGCAACGCACGCTCCAGTACAGCAAGTGGAACACGCTCACCTCTACTATACTGCAAGGTGTTCAGTTGAAATGAAGGCGCGCTTGAGCTATGCCTTTGTTACGTTATGCTACGCTGTATTTTTACGTGGTTCTTTACGACTTTGATGGTCGTAAAGCAGAGCCTTTGATCTTACGACGCCTGCATTGACAGCAGACTTAAGAGGGCCCTGAGCAAACGGTCGTGATTGGCTCACGAGGCTAAGTCGCTGTAGCACCTTGCGCTATTGTGATTGGTAGATCAGAAATGACGCACACCAAGTCACTGTAGCACCTTGCTCGATTGCGATTGGTTGACCAAAGATAACATCGCGGCCAGTCAAAAATTGTACGTGAAAGTGCCCATTTCTTTTAATTTGTCGGCCAAATTATTTTTAGGCTAAGGCTGCGAAAAACTTTCGGTATTCTTATTGAACGGGACCGTACCGCGCTGCTGGCTGCAAATGGTTAATACTCGCTCGAATAGGGGTATTATCGTGTAGAAATGCTGAAACACTAAAATTTCATCCATAAGAACGAAGCAAAACTTTCTCCGCTTCATCGGTTCCGACTGAGTGAAATTAACTTTGACATTCAGTCCCAATGGTGGCCATATTCAATTAATTAACGCCGCTCATAATGACCGTTCCGTTTCAGTTTTGTAACGAAGTCTCGGCCTTCAACCGCTTCCCTTCACGAGAGAGTTCCTAAAGGGAAGAGCAAGGTAGCAGTTCAAGGGGTGCGCGAAGTACAGAAAATATTCAGATACCGATATGAAATATTTTCTTTCGTTCGTCAACTATACAATAATTCTACCTGCTATATCCTTAAAGCGCTTTGAAGTAGTTAAGGGGTGAGAGGATACAGTTAAATTTTCTTAGAGGTGCAGGTGTAAAAAACAGGCAACTACACTACAGTACGACAGACACAACACAGAGAAGCTCGACGGGAGGATCTGTGTATTTTCTTGTGTCATTTCCCAGCACAACAACACAACAGAGACACGAGAAGTTCGACAGGGATTCATTACTCAAGTCATCTCCCCGCACACGAACACGACAGACACAACACAGACAACGCTCAGCGACTCAGAAAGATGAGCGGCAGTTTGACACCAACCCTCACACCCACACGCGGCATCTTAAGAGCTACACGAAACTTTCATGTTTCACGCCCTGAATTGCTTTATTGCCTCCTCCACCTTCGCACTAGCGACCGTTTCACTCGCTACCACGTTCACTTCAACATTCTTGTTAGTATCAGAGTTTGGATCCTAACCCATTGAAATAACATGACTGTTGGTAGATCTTATGTTAGTGACTCTTGGTAAACGTGCATTTCCTTTGCTGCCTCGCAAACGAAGTACGTAAGCTCAATAAAATTACTCGTACATATTTGCAGTTTCTGTCGAAACAAAACTTCAGTCGACCAATGAGAACTACTCTTCAACCGTTTGTGTGTCGCACCCAGCGAAGCATTGAAGGGCTTTCGAGAAGAAATAGGTGCAACTGGAAGATTTTTCGACCAGTAAAGAGTTATAACGATCAATGCGTGAAGTTTATTCCTGGAGAAGTTTTGATATTGTTTTCGGAAAATTTCGAGGAGAAATATTGTCCACCATAAAAATCTTAAGACTGTACTTAAGACAAACATTACACACCCCTAGCGCACACACACGTACACACCAGCACTACAAGCCCCCAGCGCACGCACGTACGCACGTACACACGAACACCACACACCCCCAGCACCACACACGCGTACACACACGTACACACGAGCACCACACAGGCGCAGCAGCCCCCCAGCGCAGCAGGTAATAAAGATGTGCGAGGCGATAGCGCGGGGGCCCCACAGGGCGACACAGGGCTGCAGGGGCCGGGGCCTCGCTGCACCCACCTCAGCCCTCGCTCCGTCCTCCCACACCTCGCTCGCATGAACTAGACCCCCTCGTCATTCACCGGCGTCCATTATTGCTGAGGAAATATGATCCGTTTCAGACGCCGCTTTTGTTTCGCGCGTGCTGCTTCTTGGTACGGAACTTTATCGCGACTACACCGAAAAGCGGTGGTAAAAAGGCGAAATTTTAGTCGACGCTCTCTTTCTTTGTTTTTATTTTTGCATTTTTACATCAGCTTAGGTTTGTGTTTCTGTGTTCCTTAACCTAACCGTACATACTACAAGGAGCTGAGGTAAAAAAGTAAGATTTTAGTTGTTTTCTTTCTCTTCGCCAGCGGGCGTAATAAAGTTTATTTACGATTACATCAGAAGAGAAACCAGAAAAATGGTGTGATTTTGAGGAATTTGTCACCGAAAATCAGCACTCCAGTTCCTAGAGCCAAGCCCTCCGTGTCTATATCGGACAGGCGTGAGTTCGACCGGTCTAGGGGGTTAGGTGCTATTGCTACACTGTCATACTGAGCTCTAAACGGAAAACACTTGTCACTAACGCACCCATTCACTGAATCGCACGTGCTACACATGAGAACAAAGGCGTAAATATCGTTCGTCGTATACATTGGAAACAAACTATACGGTCCTTAATAAGCGTCAACTGATTAAATTAATACTTTTTTTGCGACACCCTCAATGAACAACTACAGGCCGTCCTCGCTATAAAGTCCAATCCGCGCCTTACATTAACGGCAATCGCTTTTAGTTTTTCGGACAAAAACTCAAACTGAACAGCACTGACGTTTTTATTTTGGACTATTTTCCATCTCTTCACTCACGGCAACGTTTTTTACGAACCAGTGCACGCTAACACCTCATATTAATTAACAGCAACAGCAGGCACACTGCGAGTACTTTAAAGCGGGACGACCTGTATATTAATTTTTGAATGAAAGGAAAATTCTACGTTAGCTATGATCGCAGGCGCCGTGCTCAAGCACTATCTTGCTCGGACACACTCTCATTTAGTGGAGCACTAACTTCACATTCAGTGCTGCAGCGATCCTTCGTTGTCGAGAAATACTAGTTCTCAACTTACGAAAATAAACATCCGCAAAATAAGGTAAATAATCCAATCTTTTACTCTCTCTCTTAACATCCGTAGTTTGCATGTCATTCAACCTGTACGTCATAAGCATGGGGGAAATAATGAAGTGCATGTCATTCTTCCCCCCGCATTAACTTTCAACCCTCGAAAGATCAGTAAATTTCAACCCTCGAAAGACCAGTAAATTTCAACCCTCGAAAGACCAGTGAATTTCAACCCTCGAAAGACCAGTAAATTTCAACCCTCGAAAGACCAGTAAATTCAAAAACTAACGAGAAATTGAGCTACACCAATTTCCAAGTCTCATTAGGCAATTGAAAATTGATGCAGCAAATTTCCAGCGGCACAATTTTCTCATGTTTTCCGAAACCAGCGCCACCTTGCAGCGCTGAGCGGACTTGCGTGGATATTAAACCCATTGCAGGAGTTGCAGTTCGATTTAAAAGCACAATGACTATTTAAATAACCGCAATTGGTATGCATGAGGCCAGTTGTACGCTAGAATTCCAGGAAATTTGAACGCAGCCTTTCCGCACCGCTTGGCGTAATAACTATAGTCATTTGCATCGTGCTATTTTATTTGTATAAAGTTGAGAATTCGAGCACAATGGTAAGAAAAAGCTCCTCCAGGTAAACAAGGTCAGATTGTAAAAATGGCCTATGATCTAGCAGTTTCCTTTTCATTGACTCATCCGCTGCATGAGACTGATTTATTCAGTCATCGAGAACGCTTACCAGTGACGCGCGACTGAGGAAATCAGCCATGGAAATGGTATGCATTACAGGAGAGCGCTCACGACGCGTGAAAAGATCAGTCCCAGTGAGCGAACGAGTAAACCAAACAAAATTCTGTAGTCCTGCCTCTGAAGCTCAATTACATGTCTGACAAGGGTCACTAGAATGCTGTTATAGGTTGGTATTCGTTGTGATTGTTCGTGGCTGTTTTAGTGGTCGGTGTTCTCGTCCTCATGTGAATCCTTTCATTTAATTTAAATAATATTAATCGAGGTATTACTGCTACCACCCATTTATTTGAACGGGAACTTACTTTTGATTCAACGTAACAAAATATTGGTTCGTTTTAATTAATTATTCGAGGATACGAACTTGGGTTACAGTTAATCATCTCATAAATTATCTTAAATTGAAAGAATGATCAGGATAATAGTTAGAAGCGTGCCGACGTGGTCAAGGCTAACTGGAAGCGAGATTACTTTTTCGTTTGAACGTCTCATTTCGCTTCAGATAATTTTCATGTACGCGGATTCGGTGAACTTATCAATGCTCGGCTACACATGAACACAAGTTGTAATGCGCGATATAGTTTCCGAACGTTAAATAAATAAAACACTAACGATACTGAACATGGCAACACAATTTCCCTAACGAGACAACACGGTCGAAATGATGAACCGACTCGCGAATGAGATTAACAATCAGAGCCGACACATGAGAGAGCCAGAGAAATGACGCCCAGACAACGTGAGATGCTGTCAGAGAATTGACTTAGTTTAGCAACGCGGTCAAATGGGAGGTGCGTAAGTTCTGGTGCAGGAAAGCTGTAGGTCAGCGGGACTCCCTGAGTATTGAAACAACATCTCCAAGATCGCACGTAACTCGAGGACGTACAAAAACGACCAGTTAGAATTGTCACTTAAACTTCCCAGTCACATTATGAGGAAGATTCTCTCTTTTCATTGAACTGGAGTGCCACGCCCAAGGCAGGCCAGTCTGGAGACATGCACAACCGCACTGCGATGCTGCACTGCCACACGCACGAGCGTCGCGGGGGACTTGCTTGCCCGCTTATTAAGGTTTGAGGCCTAAGTATTTTAACCGTAACAGGACAGTTCGAAACGAGATCGTGTTTCTAAATTCGGACGTGATTTGTTTCCCAAATATAAAAGAAGTGATTAAGATTTTTACCTAATTAATATCATCATAAAATATCGATTAACACTTTGACTGCGATTCTCCACGCAGGAAATATTTCATGTCGACAAAAATTTCGGCTGCGAGTTTAAAATTGAAGAATTTCGCTGTCACAAATTTGGTTATCCTATTCAGTTTCCCCTAATCCAAACTACCTTATAGGAGTAATGAACACAAATTTTATGGAAAATTGGAAATTTCTATTCATACAAGTTAGTGCGCTTTCGTTACATTAGGTTAGGTTAGATGATCGCGTGTACCATATATGGCGCACGTCGCAGTCAAAGTGTTAAAAATGTTATTTAAATAAGGAATTACGACATAAGAAGGCTCATGGATGAGGGGATCAGGTTGAAGCTTCCGACCGAGCGCCGTAGGACGTTCGCTGTGGGCGTAAGTGCCGTTATCGAAGAAACTCGCGTAACGGTTTTCCTTTAAGCGATATACTGAGGTCTTTCGTTCCTAGCTCCGAAAGTGGTAACGTTCATTAGTTACAGAAATTACGTGCGTGTGAAATGTAGTCATAACGACGCTTTGTAAGTAGTTTCAAGCGAGTGCATCACAAACTTGACTTCTGGAAGGTTGTCCGCACAAGACTTCATAATATCGATGAACCTACACTAAACCGAACGAGCTCTTTTCTTTGACCAGCCTCGGCAAAGAAACAAACCTTAATCGCGGACTCAACCGAGATCCTACTGACGCATGACACGTAAGTGACTAATCCTGATCGATCCCTAATTAAGATCTTTGTTAGCTAAGAGCCTAAAAGAGCGACCTTGATTGGCCAATACAGGAGAAAATTGCGATCCAAATTGGCTCCTAGAGCCACAACCCGCCCCGGCAAGGCGAGTGCGGCGATTGGTCCGTCATTTCTTGCGTTTACCCCCAGCGACGCAGCTGCGGCAGGTCTATTGACTTCACATTACCGTAAATTAGGGCAACTACACGACCTTCTCTGCAGGGCTTCTCCCAGCACCACCTCAGTTTTCCTTCCTCCGGACGCTTCCGCACCTTCCACTTGCGCACCACGATCGATGCTGCAATGTCACGCAGTTTTCCTCACCTTCTTGACGAGTTTCTTACTGAGCTTCTCTTCCCGATGCTACTAAGAGGGAATGCTCCTTCAAGCCTATACACCCAAAATTATTTTAGCGAAAAGGCAGCAGTCAGCCTTGCATGAAACACCAGCTGCATCCTTTTGCATACGTGCCCTAAGGCTGCACACAGGTTTTCACGAAAAACTAGCAGCATTCTCACGAAACAGGACTATATAGTCCGTTTAAGCTGTAAAGAGTTTGATTAAACATTTTAGTCCTCAATTTCGCAATCCTTTATTTTTCGAGCATATTTACAAAGCGAAACCCGAGTGTAAATTCCCTTTCTACTGAGTCTGTCATCACGCGCTAAGATTCCCTCTTGCTAAATCAATCCCATCATATGTATTTGCTCTCGCCTCAATATCGTGTTCTTTCCCGGAATATTGCATTTTTTCAGAGAGGACGCTTTACTTTTCTTTCACTGACTATCGGCTTCCATTTTTTCTTACACCACCATTGCTGCCAATCACCCCACACTGGTCACCCCTCACCCCACATCTGCTGCTCCTCACCCCACATCTGTTGCTCCTCACCCCACACTGGTCGCCCCTCACCCCACACTGGTCACCCCTC
>VOMN01135784.1:0-10454 GCA_014899125.1 Orchestia grillus | reverse complement strand
CAGTTTGTGTAAGTGTGGAAAATTGCTGAGCTAGATCTTTTCTTGAACTTTTTATCTCATTACGGAGTGTTCTAATTTGAGAGTTAAGTTGTTTTTTCAGTTCATTTACCATATTAGTTTTTATTCTGGTTTCTATACCGCAGATCATGGATTGTACAATGTTTTCAATATCACTTCAATACAATTTATTACATTTTCCTTTCTGATGAATATTGGCAGCTTATTCCGATCGGACGCTTGTATAAGCTTGCACTATCGTTTGACACTAGTGGGCGATCTATGTACTGTAGTGGGACGCAGTAATTTTTTAGTTTCATCACTTTCACTACAAGTCAAAAATTCAATTCTTCAAAGACACTTCTAGTTTTTTTTATCTCGTTTTGATCATAGACACTATGCATATGTGTCTTGATATTGTCCACCAATGTATCACTATTGAAGAAGATTTCAATGAGTTCTGCAAGCATAGTATTTCCTTACGTCTGTACTATCGCCGCTGTCACGCATATTATTCCCAAGCGTGGGTGCCATCATTAGTCAAGATGGTTTTATAGCAGAGCACGGAGCACACCTAAATGACGCCCGGCCAGGGAATATAGCTGTTACATAAGTTCCAAGTAGAATGTATTCAGGCTATCCTAATTTAGATTGGCATTGTGGATGCTAAGAAGCACATAAATTCAGAATATATCTGACAGTAATTCAATATTTTATTTTTTCAGATTAGTTGGAGGTATTTACTCATGGTATATATCATTTAGAAGCTTGTTTCTATTTAATTCATGTATGCAATAACTGCAAGAATAAAAGACTTTGAACCATTCGAAAATTGATAGAGAATAACTTGTATCATGATAATCTATCTCAGTCATAAAAATAATGAAATTATGATGCAAAGTAAACAGTTTAAGAAAAAATAAAATGCTTGCCAGTATCAAAAATAAATTTACTGCAAGATATTGTACTGGCACAGATATTTCAATATTGTCAACAAATTTCACTCAATAAAACTACCATTAGCTTCTATCACAGACCCAATCCAACTCCAGAACCTGGGGAGCAAGCTGATTTAACAGTTCTTTAGGAGAGGTCTTGAAAATTGTCTAAATTTTGTTGATCACAATGCCTTTAGCATAACTAGAACAGAGATTGGATTGGAAATAAATTAGTACTTCCTTATTACTCGTGCATCAATCCCCACCATTGTATTCTCTTGGCAGGCACTAAATTTTGTAATTCAATTCCTTCAAACATACAACAAAACACCTCATTTAGATCATTTAAGACTAATCTTGGGACTTGCCTTCCCTTGCTGTATTGAAAGAATACACGTCATCTGTGTACGTAGACCTACAAGGATATATGTTTAAATATGTTGTGTGTATGTAGTTATTTGCTTGATTATCATCTCATACCATTCTTCTGTAACTTTAAAATATTTCTCTTGTTTTATTGGAGTACACATACGTTCGTAAATGTCAACTTATGTGGATATGTGCTCAGATATGTGTATGTTTGTAGTCTCTTACCTAAATTGCTAAATTCAGACTATATTTTTTACCACGATCTTTAATTTGAAACAACTCATTCAGTTATTATAACTTTCATAGCTGAGTGTAACTTTAATCATAGATGTACTGTACATTGAAGGCCATCATTTCTATCTAGGTTGCCCTAGAAGCCTTGTAGCTTATTCATGCCCAAATGTGGTATATATCCTGTTCCGGTTCTTTGTCATTTCTCATTTGATTATAAAACTGAATATGATGTAAATTACTTGTGGTCAATAAATGTTTCAAATGTTTCATAAATGCAGAAGGCTCATAGTAAGCAATATTAGTGTTAGAAAAAGTTAAATAATTTGACAGTCAATAATTTAAGATTTGTGCAATATTAAATTGATTATGCTATGAATAATCATTATGGTGCAGGTGTGTACTTTCCCCCTACTGAGGATACTGCTCAGATTGTAATTAACAGCTCATGAGTGGCAGTGCTCCAGTTGAGTTACTGTTCTGTCTTGAGTTCTTTATTATGTATTTTCTCATAAAATTTTCAGGGTTCGTCCAAATGACATTTGTGTGTCTGCAATGACTGGAAGCGGGAAGACGTTTGCTTATGTGCTTCCCATCCTGCACTGCATGAAACCTTTTGCCTCACTTCCTACAAAAATAAGAGCATTAGTTGTGCTCCCCACAGTGCCTTTGGCATTGCAGGTAAATATTGCCGTCATACAGTTGGGCATTATCTTAAGTTCAGTTGTGAAATTATTTGCTACTTTTGGGCTGTCATTTTCTAAGCTGTGAAATTATTTGCTACTTTTGGGCTGTCGTATTCTAAGCTGTGATTTTTAAATTGGTTAGCTGCAATTATTTAAGGGTCATCAGTGCTTCTGTTGACTTGAGTTCAATGAACTACTGTTGTGGTTGGTGCAGTTTCTGAGATTTTAATATTGAGTGTAGGCTGCAAGTATTGTAATATGTAGGCTTGATTGTTTATGTGTGCAAGTTTTTTGTGTATCATGTATGAGTTTGAACCCACATATCTTTTATTTTTAAAAAAGCAATGGCAAAGCAGAATTTCTACTGCTATGCTTGTTCATAGAGTTAATTCATTGAATAGAGCTACTTTTTGCAGCTCTTTAGTATTCTGCAATCCGTAGAGACATTGTTCACCTTTTCACATCTTCTAGAATATTGACAGTAAGCTGAGTAAATTAATTAGTTACCTAATGGTCTTTCCTATAATTCCATGGGTCAGTGTACAAACATGTCTCCTGAGACAAGCACGAGGTTATTATTTATTAATTAATAATATATATTTAGCTTACACCAGATCTAATTGGTAGTGTTTGCTTTCATTGAAGGTATTCAATGAGTACTGCAAAGAACCTATACTTCAGTCATAGGTAATGTATAGCTTATTTCTAACCTTCTTTGGCAATGTTTCCAGTCCCTGAAGGTGTTATGTATGTAAGTACAGCAAGGAAGCCATAAATCAATTGATCATATTCAACTTACATTGACTTTCTTTGGCAATGTTTTTCAGTCACTGAAGGTGTTCCGTGAGTACAGCCAGTGTGTGGGCCTGAGGGTAGGCACTGCAATAGGGTTCAGCTCCCTGCAGCAGGAGCAGAACGACCTCGTGCGTCGCCTGCAGCCGTGGGAGCAGGACTTGGCGGACAACGGCTACTATGGAGTGACGGGCATCCCCCAGTCTGCCGGGGACAAACCCACCCACTGCATCACCGTCGACATTCTGGTCGCCACTCCTAACAGACTCAAGGACCACGTTGCGCTCACACCTGCTTTTGATTTGTCCCAGTTGAGGTATTTGTCGAAGCTAAGATCTAAGTTTTAGATTATACTGTTGATGCGAGAGCATCACGGAACTTAATTGTTTTTTAGATTATTTTTTGGATACCTGAGCATCTAGGATCTAATTTTTAGGCTATTCAGTGGAGGCTTGAGCATCTGGGATTAAAATTTTAAATTGTTTAGGGAATGGAAGTATGGTCAATAGTACATGTCTCCTAATATGCACGTCTTGGTTGCTTGCTAGAATTATTGCATGAGCAGTTCACATAAATTATTCTCTATTCTGTGACTGTATTCACTTTTATTATGCTTTATTATGACGCTGTCTTATCTCAAGGTACGTGGTGTTTGATGAAGCTGATCGTCTTATGAGCGGCGACGGCGGCCACTGGCTGAACAGCATCGTACAAATCATCGAAGAGCAGCAGAAAGGTTCATCACGCCGCTTTTCTTCCGTATTTTCGTCTCCAGAACCAAGGGCAATGAAGCTTCTTTTCTCGGCCACTCTGTCTTGCAATGCCGAGACCTTGCAAGTCCTGAAGCTCCACAACCCTGTGCTGTATGCGACCCGACAGTCGGATCCCAGTGAGTGAGCTCCTAGTTTAGAGTTAATGTCCAGCCTTTGTAGGGCGCATTCCAGTCAAATTGGGGAAAAATGGGCGTTCAAGGGAAAGACTAGAAAAGGAAGATGAGTTAAGAGAGATAGTAGTGAGAGATTGTCAGTGTTGAAGTGAAGTAGGCATTCAAAAGTATATAGAACTGATTGTCTAGTATACGGGCTTTGTTACGTTTGATGAGTTCACTCTAAAACTGGTGGACTAAATTACATTGATTTTTTCAATTTTGTTACTAAGGAATTGTTAAACGGTAAACATGATATATTTTAAATAGAAAATTTCCCGGAATATTAGATTGAGGATCCCGTTATTGATGCTCTTTCTGAGTATAAGAATACAATTTCATAACCTTGTTTACACCACTTAATTCCTGGCATTATCAACATATTGGTTAATTACAATGTATATATCACACCAAACCATCCCCCAAAAATGTGCCCTTCCTTCACTTGAGATTTCTCTTCATTCGGTGCCTACCACATCAATATTTTCGATGGAAGATCAGCAGAAGATCCTGAATGCACCAGTTACTAATGACTTACTACTACTTGTAATCAAATGGAAATTCTCGCAGGTACGCGACACAAGAAACAGATAAGTGTGAAGGATCCTGCGAACACGGCAGCAGACATTACAAACTACACGGTGCCCCGCTCGCTAACGGAACAGTACGTGGTGTGTGAGCTGAACCTCCGACCCATGCTGCTCCACCACCTCGTTGTGTCGCGCGGCTGGAAACGTGTGCTGGTCTTCACGAACACGATCGAGGCGGCGCACAACCTGGCCATCACGCTCCACCACCTGGCGGCTGACAAGTACAAGGTTGCCGAGTTCTCGTCCAACATCGGCAAATTCCAGGCGGAAATTGTCAAGAAGTTCCAGAGAGGGGACATTCAAGTGTCAGTTGAGTTTTCTTCCTGTGTCTTGAGCGTCATGCTCCGTGATAAATTACCATTTGCCGTTTTTATGAATTTTAAAATCCACTGTCTTAAGAATGATGCAAGATTTTTGTGAAAGTTCATTGCAGCTTTACTGCATGTGTACATGAGGCTGCCGCTAAATTTTCGTTTCCAGCAAAATGTAGCCTTATCACCTAAATAATTTGGTCGCTAAAGGGTTAAGTTTAGAAGAATCAACTCATTTTGTAAATGAACTAAGCACCTCCAGGAGGTGTAGGATAGTTGTTAGGGTTAAGTTTGTCCATCGTTTGCTGTTGGGACTGGCGTCACGATATGACACTCTTAGGTTACCTCACCTGCAGATAGGCCTTCGGGAATTCAGTCTGTCGGGCACACATGGCTTCTTTTATTTTACTACCTTCTTCGCTATTTTTTCTTTTCCTTTTCTTCCTCTTCATTCTTAACATACTGTTTTTATGCCCATGGGTCGCTGTGGGGGAACATACCTTGTGCATATATTCCCCATTCTCTATAGTCCATAATAAACGGTCCGGTCTCTTCCCTTTCTTTGGATCACATTTCATGTGGATAGAGAGATTTAAGCTAACTAATAATTCAATAGAATGAGCTTAGTGTCGCGTAAACAGTCGCACATATTTTATGCGCTTGTGTGCGTGCATATTCACCCTGATTTTGGACGAAATAATAAGAATTTAAAACTAAACTGGATTATTTCTAATGTTCGTTAGAAATGGCATGGGTCTTCGGAGGATTAAAGTGATGTTACGGTTTTGCTTTGCTAGTCCGTTCAGTATAAGTCGTGGCAGCATCTCTGAAGCAGTGCCCACAAATTTTGAATAGTGTCTAGGTTAGAGTGAACACTTGTGCATGAAATTGCTCACGTACGTATGTTGTTCATTGAGTAAACATTCATTTACTCATTTTTAACTCAGTGCTGCGTTTGTGAATTCCTGTGTAGTACACCTAACTTCCTTTATTTGTCAGTGCAGCACATATTTAATATTGGAGAGAACTTAGCGAAAACTATCATTACGTAGATGAAACCCCATACCTCTTCAAAGATTTTCACACATTTTGTATTTCTGACAGCTCAAATGAGCCAAAAGTTTTTCGAACTGAACATAAATGATTAATTATCCTTTTGCCACAAGGGCAGCATTCAACCTCACATAGGTTAAGTCGAGGTTAAGTCCAACACCCATAGGTGTGGGAAGTTGTGCTCTTCGGAGCATAGTATTTCGCAGCGCTGGTTCCTATTGGTAACATCTCAGGTTTCAGAATTTCATCTGTCTGCGTCTTGTCTCCTATGATTTTGAAGGCACTGAATCCAGGTCTCAAGTTAGTTAGCTGAAGGCCGTCAAGGACGAATAAACTCATTTTTGCTCAACTTGAATTTCTCAACTTAAGACAAGGAAGCTAATCGTTTCAAACGAATTTTTACGTCCTTCCTGAACTTTACTCAGTATAACTCCGCAATTCCCGAGTGTGCTTATACATAGGCACGGATTAGAATTCGTCTCAAAATTACACGTTTTCCTCTGAAAAATTACCTGGAAAGAAAGGGTTTAACTTCATGTTACTTGCTGTGTGCAGGCTGGTGTCAACGGACAGCTTGGCGAGAGGCATGGACTTCACCGAGGTGAGCGTGGTGGTCAACTACGACAGGACGCTGAGCCACACAACATACCTGCACAGGGTGGGCAGGACGGCCCGTGCTGGCAAGGCAGGCCTCGCTCTCTCCGTCATCAGAAAGTCGCAGGTAACACAAACTGAGCCTCGCTCGTCTGGTTGAACAGTGCACGCGCTCACTGTGAGGATGCACCCGAATGATATGGAACATGTGTTGGTTTGATAACAGCAAACTAAAATCAAGCATGAACCAAAGTATATTTAACCTGAGACAGAATGAGGCAAAATAACATTGTGTATAAGTTCAATTAGAAACTAAGGATATTTTTGTGCATTTTCAATTTCATTTTGCCTTTATCAAACCAAAAAATGTCATTAATTTTACCACACCCTGTAGCTTTCAGGCTCTATTTGCGAGGAGCCTATTCGATTACGAACTCGTTTGAAAAAGATGTGTTGATAATAATTCTCATCTGCCTTGATGTCGTGTCCACTTCTTGTGTGGATGCTAGAGCGTCAAATCATGCCTAGGTGATGATTTTACTTCTCACAATTGCACTTCTAAATGAGCGTTTTTGTTGTTCAGGTGTCTGATTTCGCGCACATGGTGAAGCAGCATACAAGCCACAAATTGAAGAAAGTTCGTGTGGACACGAAACGGCTTCATCCTTATGAAAATGCGTACAAAGAAGCACTCGCTCTCCTCAAGGACAGCGTTTCTCAAGAAAAGCGTAGAAGCGTCAAGCGCCTCCAACACCATTTTGTTGGCAAGTCTAAGCCATTGTGACACCTTTAAGAAAATCCTGCCGAACATGTGTATATATTTCATTTGCCTCCTGTGTTCTTCGAGTAGTATTAAGTTTCTTGTAAGATCAGAGTTATTCTGAGTCCGAATTAGGAAGGACGGAAAAAGTTTCGTGCGCTCGGGGAGGAGGCAGGATGGTCCGGGTGACACTCTTCTTCTTAGTAGAAAATAGGAACTATTTCGTTCCTCAATAGAATATATTTTTCTACACGTTTGAGAGTGTCACCTGGTTGCTTTGCCTAGCACCGGTCCGAGCTAAGCGAGTGGTAATGGTAGACGGGCGCCTTCGACTGACGAACAGTACCAGAGATAAATAGGAAGAACGTATTAGAAGGCTGGTAGAGGGATAGCTGCGTAACCCAGGACACACATCGAGGACGATGATGATGGGAGGATTCATGCTAAGTGTAAGGTAAGCTAGCCGAACGTAGGTGTGTAAGGTACTGTCTCTTGGTGTACTCGAAGTAAAAACAACTAGGTGACACTTTTTCTCTCGGTAGAAGAATATTAACTAGGATGCCCAGCAGCCCTATATAACGCTCTCCAAACATTTAATAACAGAAACCGTTACAGCTTACAAGGTTGTTGCCTTGATTTTGTAGCTATTTTTCTAATCTTCATTACTCATTAAATATTGGCAGTATCAACTTGACCGTGCGTTCAGCAAAAACTGAACAAGAATTTTTGTACCACCCTTACAGCTTGTAATTTATGTACGCTGCTCGCATTTCAGGTTCACTGTTTGAAATGAAATGACCGCCCTAGATTTTTGACAATCCAATTTTACAACAAAAATGGGAAATTATCATTACAACTATCGCTAATACCAAGCCTTATAAGTTGATCGACTTCGAATTCATTTTAATTTAAGAACTTCAAGTTGGACTGCCGCGAGAGCAACAGTTGCTAACGTTAAACCCATGTACCCATAATTGATGAAAACAGTGAAAATCCCAGAAAACATTTTACGAGATGAACGGCAGAAAACACTCGAGTTGTACATTACAAAATTCTAGAAAATGAATATGTCGACTGAATAGAATTACTCTCTCAGTAAATTGAAAATAAAAAAATATTCAAATAATTGTTAATGCAAGCCTGAAATTTGCTAATAATTGCTCGAAAATGATCTCGCGCATGGGGACAAAGTGCTATATACGGGAAGGAATTGCCCCCTCTTTGGGGGCATTAAGGGGGCTAATTTGTCTATGTGCAAATGGAGAAAGTTAAGAGCTTTCGTATGTGAGTAATTTGAGCTCACTTGGTCGATTAGGTAAGAAATATGAGGTAAATGAAATTTTTTCTTCAATCTTGGGATTTTTAGGCATTTTTAACCAAGTATGTAGATTCTTATGTAGAAACAACATTTCGGTTCAAGTTGAAAAGTTAAAATATTCGAACATACATCGAAATTTAATTTCTTTATGTGCTTTAAATGCAACGGGCAAAAAACATTAGCTAATAAAAAAACAGTATAAATGGGGGAAAATAGTGTATATTAAACTAGACAGTTAAAAATGTTGTACACTTATACTCTCAATGTTGTATTTTATTACTGAAGTTCTTGTTTATAAATATTTGAATTCATTTTGTGTATATTTATCCACACAGGCTCCAACGCTAGAAGGGTGATAGTACACGTTGCATGTCTCAATCTTTGTACAAAACGAGAAATTTACCAAGTGTGTGCAATCGATCGACAATTTCAGGCAACTAGGGCTCTGCGTCTGCGTGTAGTCCATTACTGAGCAGATATTGGACGGAATCGTGACTCCCGGCGTTTGTCTGTGACAGCTGTGTGAACATCTGTTGTGCTGTTGGTACACAACTTGTTTAATTTACAGTCAGAGCAACGCTGATTACGGGAGTCACATCGTTTTTGGCTGTTTTCACTTTACTGCAAACATGCAGCCTACTTTCAGAAGAAGAAAAGCAGCAAATAAAAGCATTTTAGTTGCTTATTTGTTATGGATATTCGGCGGTTGGTGCTGTATGCACTTGCTGTACCTTCGTAGACGCAGTCAAGTAAGTCATAAAACAAATGTGCTTATGTGTAGATTTAAAGCAATTCCTTTACGCTTTCTTTAGCTATTAAAATTTCATGAACGTTATTTGTTATGTAGAGACTAAAAGTAAAGAGCTCTAAAATTCTAATTAGTACTTCATTAATCAAAGCCTGATAAAAGACTCATTACAGGAGGTAACAGGTCTAACATGGTTCATATTCACTTGACAGTATGCTTGCTTAAGTTAATTGAGAATGATGATGATGAGGCTATATGATAACTGGGTGTGTCTGAAATGACATGTTGTCAACTGTTTTGACTCTTAAATGCAAATTGACCTAAACTTTTTCTTGTGTATGCAGAAATTTACTATCAATAATTTTTAATGGAAATTTAAAATAATTTGACCGCTATTCAATGTTCTATGATTAATATTTACTTGATGAGACTAACTACACATATGTCCTATTCATTGTACAGTTGTTTGACGTCATTAGATAGAAGTGTTGGTTGATATTTTTTAAGAGCGGCCACCTGTACAGAGCAAGCGTTTATTGCATTACTTTTGTTTGACATTAAATGGAATTTTTTTCTGTATGGTGAAAACCTACTCTCAAAAGGTTTTAAAGCATGAAAACATATTGAAAATATTCAACCACTTCCAGTCTAATATAACATAATGACATAAAAACTATGATAATTTTGGCTTTAGTTTTCTATAGTATAACTACTCTTATTATTACATTATAAATTTAGGATGTAATTTTAGCCTAAATAATAATTCCCTAGAATAATGATTTTTGAAAAAATGAGTCCATAAATCTGCAAAAGTTTCACTAAGAAATTGAAGCATTCTTTGATGTGTTATGTACCATCACATTTATGGAGCTTCCTCTAAAAAAGTCTTAGATGGTAGGGAGATGAAAAATATTATTAAAGACCCTAAAATTGAATGAAGAATTTAGGTGGTTGAATCATTTAGAAAAGTAGTATTATTTCAAAATATGCTACTCCTTCATAAACTTGATAAAAATTTTCACTGTTGTGAATATCTTGGTACAAACACATCAAACCACATCTATCACAGCACCCCAGGCCCCTTGGTCACCAGTATAATGAATCATTGCAGTGAAGCTGTGGAGACATAAATATGAGGCTCA
>VOMN01135778.1:0-61422 GCA_014899125.1 Orchestia grillus | reverse complement strand
AATTATTGTTCACAATTTTTGTTACTGTTTCTTGTTTTCTTTACTTGGTCTGTATAACGAGTTCAGCAGACCCCACATTTTTTTATCGTCATTCTTAAGCTGGGAGGGCTTTTGATAAAAGTAATGTTTCTTGCAGATCTAATTTGACAGGTTACACAATTTCTGAATCTATTGTATAATTCATGCAAAATTTTTCCTTCGTGCAATAGTATGAGGTGTGCTTGGCGCTTTTTTAATCTTGAATTTAATATTTTGAGTGATCCAAGGCTTCTGATTATTTTTCGGTGTGACAGTACGAGTTACAATTGGGCAACGTTTGTTATATGCATCCTTTATGAGGGCTGTCAGTGTCATCATAGTATGATCAATATCAATTTATTTCATGACTGATCACAGGTGTGCCCGTCTTATTTCGTCATGAAAATTTGATAAAGTTGTAGAAATAATTTTATGGTATGAACAAGTTTCTACAAGTTTTTGGTCATTTTCTATGAAAATATATTTTTATTAGAAATATCGGGAAGTGGTCGGATACATCAAAAGTTAATATCCCTGCCAAGATATCGATCGGTACAGTTACAAAAGAGTTATCTAATAATGTAGCGATTCCAGAGTTACCCTAGTCGGCTTAGAAATTACAGGCAAAAGTGATTTTACCTGCACAAGTTTTGAAAATTCAGTGTGTCACAATTTTCCAAATTTAGCAGAACATAGTTAAAGTTTCCCCATGCTACATTTCATCACACTGTGACTGATTCAGAGATTCAATAATTCGGTTGATCTCAAATAGAACACAGTTGGCTTGCCAGAGGGTGGTCGATAGATTGTTCCTAAAGCTAGACGTTTTTTACTCTTCTTTATTTCAATAAATAAGGTTTCAATGTCATCTAAATTTATTGTTGCTTCCGGAATATTTTTTGCTTTAAATTTATACGAAATAAAAACACTCACCGCACCACCCCGTTTCCCATTAGTTCGTAGAGAATGGTCCATGGAGAAATTATTTAGATTTGCTATATCTTCTGATGTCGCATCCAGCCAACTTTCGGTGAAGCACAATACGTCGAATTTATAATTTAACTTTGAAATAGTGCAGTTAATTTCATCTAGTTTTGGGAAGAGTGATGTACAGTTCCAATAAAGAATAGATAGGTCATTATTGCATTTGGTTGTGGATGTTCTAAATTTATCCCAGTTAAAATACTGACAGGAGGATATATCATTTAGGTCAGGATACAGTGAGTAAAGGTAGTTGAGGTCGGGATAAATATTAGGAAACATTTCATATTTATCTGCCATGGGACTTGGATGAGTTATTAGAGGATTGAAAGAAAATTAATTGTAATATCTATGAGCATTGTAATTAATTGAGCCGAATGAAGATCCTGGCTCTCATCGAAGTTTCTAATTGGAACCCAAGTTCACACGGCTCCTGCTTCTGAAGGTAGACCATCTACGCTTGAATTTAATTTTGTTAAATTTTCGACATCATTGATTCATTGTTCTCGAAAAAATGCCATATTTTGTTGACAGATGTGCTTTTCCATTTTGGTAGTAACTCTGTACCGATATTAAATTTAGCGATTGGTACTTGTAGAAAAAAGAGAGTAGCAATCAAAATGTATATAAATCGTAAATGCAATTTTGACTCAAATCGTTGCTGCAAATCGAGCTGAAGTTGTAACTACCAAAAGACACTCCCGTCGCCGGTACAAATGGTATTTCACGAACGCTATCAATATCACAGATGCTAGCTATTCGCATAAGCGTGAATTATAGCTCAAATCATAGTATCAATATTACTAAAATCATAGTATCATTATTAGTAAAATCATAGCAATCATGATAATCACATTACTGTTACTGATCATCAGCGTCAGTGATGTGAAGATCAGAAAAGAATGCCAAATTTCTCACAAAAATTCAAGTTTCGTCACGACAAACTCAATTACAATGAAGCCCATTCCTCAACTGGAACATGAGTGTCTACATTTTATTATCACACAGCGGCTTGTTCTCTAATTTTAATTTTTGTTCCCCCATGTCACCTTTTGGCGAGCTATTTGCAATTAAAATTAAAAAAAAAACGTTTCTCAAAGTGTACTGATGCATCACTTTTTTGATTCAGTACGCAAAATGAAATGGAGTGCTTCCTGTATTGTAAAGTTTATGCATACCGATCCCTACATTGTTTGTACATGCAGTGCACAGCATGTAGAACTAGGCCAGAACTTCAACTGTTATTTAACATTGAAAATTAAAATTGATTTTGATTCGGATTCATGAAGAGAAGTAAAATTTATTAAGGGATTCTTCTCTTTTTTCAATTTTTTTCTGCGGAAAAGGTGTCACGCACAAATGGAAGTAAATTTTAATAACGCTCCGTTCTTGAGACGTGCAGGACGTCGTTGTAGCAGTAGCGGCAGTAGCCAGTGCCTGGTATGAGGTTGAAGATAATAAAACAACGGAATAAGACGACCGTTTACCCCATAGTTTTTTATTTGTGGTGTCCCCAAGCTGACATTTGTGCGGGATTAGCGTATGGGGGTATGGGGCCACGAAATATCTGGAAATTAGGGTTTTAAGCAACATTTATTTCCACTGAACCAGTTTGTTCTCTTAAAGCACACTTTTTGAAATGACTTGCAAACCGTAACTAAAGTCCTGAGTTGGAGTGATCAAGGGGTCAAGTCGTGAATGAAATAAATTTCACATTTTTTTACCAAGTCAGTACTGGATGCTTTCTCGTAAGCTTTATGTCGGACAGCTGCAATGGTTCCTATGATAAAAGAACTCATGCAGGGTTTGTTAAATGTTGTCACAATAACGAACGACGGCTGAAAAAAACATTCCTCTACATTATTTATCATTAGAAGTAAAAACTGCAGACAAGATAAACTGAAAAATAAACCTTCCAGCATTCTCAGATGACAGAGGATTAAATCGGTCATTTATCTCATCTTACAGAGAGCTACGACAGAAGCTGTCCTTTCCTGCGCTTCTCTCGGAATCTCCTCTTTTCATTTTGTTATAAATGATGCTGGTTCAAAGAAGCTAGCCCAAGTATCTTCCGGCTATCCCATCAGTCGCTGTTGCGAGCCAATTTATTCAAGGATTTGAGGAAATAAAAGACATCTGCGATTCAAAATAAATTGCTGAAAAGAAGAGAGGCTCATATTTATTGCCCTAGCTGTCTGGTTGTAGGAACTGACCGTTTTCATGACGACTATAACTCAGTTAGAAAGCTCATTAATGCAGCAGCTTTCTTAGCAGCTTCACGAATTGCTTGATACAATAGTGAAATTTTGATCTCATTTTCATTGTGGGTCAATCTTTAATAGGAGACGACATAATTTATTTCTATGAAGGTTTAGAGGTAAAGTCAGACCTTCATAGATTATTTTCCTCTATACATTTACTTTCATCTAAACAGCCATCTATGGGTCTGAAAAAGTACATCTAAGTTGAGTGCATCAACCCTGCACCTCAACTCAACTTTACTGTGTTAATCAAAAGCTAAAAACGCTCCATATGACGGACTTGCTGGTCCACGAACTCTGACGCCTTTACAGTTATGCGTTAAATAATCATGACCTTGTATGTACGTCACACGGCCTGATGTTATCTAATTTCCCCAGTCAAAAGAAGCTGAGAATAAACTCTGAGCTAATTGCTACATTTTGTATTTTTAGCGCTATCACAGCTCACAGTTTCATGAGTAATTGTTAATGGGCAACTTATTGTTCAATTTTTAAAAGTAAAACATATGTAACTATTATGGCTCAAGAAAAAAATTCGTTTCAATGTCTTTGTAGCGTTGATACCTAGTATTAAAAATAATACGAAATGCAGGACTAACATTCTTCCACAATTAACTCCGGGAAACGATTAGTTTAAAATCTTTTCGGCAAGCGAATCATAAACTTGGTTTAAGCCCGCCGAGGTATGTTTGACTGCCTAGAAGTAGCTGTACTTTTCTTTACAGCTTTAAACGAAAAAAAATACACAGACATGCAGCTTGCGGTCCCAGGATTAGCTCCAGTCGCGTATTTCTCTGACAACAATATTCATGATCAAGGGAACCACGTTCAGCATAATGGTGGATTCTTTGGCGCATAACAGTTATTTTTAAAAATTCAGATTTTTTCATGAAATTGTAGAGTTCCGATTATATTAAAGTCATTGAATAGCATTAAACTTGATTTCTTCTATCATTTATATTATATATATGTGTAAATTCTGTGATGCTATAAAAGACCGCATTTGATACTGATTCCATATCTTTAGAATCGCAAGCGTAACCGAAGTATTCCGCTACTCATACATGAATGCTGTCGATTGAGATAAGTTTTTCTTAGACAACACAAAAGTTAATTGTTAAAGAGTGAAATCTTGTTCCAATCCCTTTTCAGTTGTGAACGTTCTCTTCCTACAAACATAAGCCCCGTACGATTATTAGGGAACAGATGTGTTTTAGGTGGAGTGCGAACTGAGAATCCACTTATTTTTCAGGCATTTATTGTCATCAAATGACTTTGTATTCAACTTCCGTTTACGTCTTCTTTTCCCTATTCTGTCATCTGTTGGGGCAGACATGACGGACGTCTGTCATGCCCATCAAAGCCCCTGCCTCGTAACTCAGTTGAGGCCAATTCTGATGTTCATCACCAGCAAGATGAAGACATCCTGTCGTATTTGCTTGCACCGCAGCACCAGTAACGTCAGTAGAGGCGCGGGACAACAACTCTCTGTCCAGTTTAATAGCTTGCTGAAGTTAATGTTCTATCTCTCGCTGAGCGCAGCTCATCGGTCGCTATTGAACAACAAGTTACGTTGAGCTTTATTGCTGTTGCCATTAACGTCATAGGGATTTTATTTACGACTTTCCCTTGCTAATGACTATGTCAGGCCAATGAGGTCTCAACAGCTTTTTCTGCTCTCTTCTGTCTCTACTCACTCGAATTTATGAGGGAGGAATAAATAACTAGGACACCTGGTAAACTGAAAAAAAACTTTTACTGAGGTGCTTGTCTCTTTGCAGAGTTTCTAACGGTTTCAACGGGTCTTAGAATCGATGAATTCACCGTCTAAGCTTTATACAAAGGAATCAACAGCTGATACCAAAGTACAACTTATTTTTGGACGTCTACCATCCTTGTTTTTTTTTAATTTCTTGCAAACTCTTACAATCGTAAAAATTTACAACTTGGGCTTAGAAAATCATCTTTTACCTTGTAAAAAATGTTATTAACGTCTTGCCGGATTCGTTTCTCAGGACCACGTGACGGTGTCTGGGGCCCACTCGACTGTGAGCTACACCCCAATGACGGAGCTGGACTACGGCACCCTCCTGTGCTGGGGCACCAACGCCGTTGGCAAGCAAAAGAAGCCTTGCGTGTACCACGTCTTCCCTGCCGGTGAGTCGCGATTGAACTGCACAGTCTTCGTTCTGGCGATCGAACTTTTCGTCCAAACAAGAAAATTCTACACGCATTATTGCGCTGTCACTTAACAAGATGAAAAACGTGGACGTATTCAATGAGATGCAACAATACCTAAAAGAATGTTTTTAGTTGTAAAGGTAAGGATTTATTCTCAATTCAAATGATCTCGTTTCATTTTTAGAGCTTGACAATTAATTAAACACTCTTAGCTCTGGAATCGCCATTAGAGTTCCTCGATGCAGAAGTTCCTAGAATCCATTAAAAGATTTTTTGCTTTGAGGTCAGTCATGCCCCTCGTGTTTTCCAGATATTTTAGCTTACGGACTCATTTCCATGAAAGCCAGTCCCGAAAACTGCACAGGTACTTTCCTTGATGAGTCTGTTCTCCCTTCTTTGGAATAGTTTGAGCTCTAATATAGCGTTCTTTTCTGAGTGGTCGAGCATTGCAAGGCTATTCAGATCGCATATTCTGGCCGAGATCTTGAAACCGTCAAGGCGGATGGTCCACCGTAAATGTTTACGGTTGGTCACGCAAGGAGATTTATAATATCCGTTGGTTTGTTCTTTTCTTTTATTCGAAAGTGATCCGAATAAGTTAGTCAGGCTCGGTATTCGGCATAGATTTTTTCTATGTTCTCGTTTCGGAAAATATTTGTATTAGTATCTTGCTGGATATGATTTATGGTTTAGGGTGGTCAGTTATGGCTTTAATTTAGCTAAATATTCTTTTTCTTTTTTGCAAAGGCTCAACTAAAATGAATTCCTAAAGTAACAATATTTGTGTAGATATTTCGCCAAGAAAATGATTTCAGAAAAAAACTGTAATCTGTGTACGAAATATCTGCAGTAAAATGCTTCCATATTATTTTTGTACATTTTATCACCGGATTCTACTCGTAGAATCTCGTGCTGTAATATACAACGCTACTTATGCTCTTCTCTTATTGAGCTCTTATTTTAGAAATTAGATTTGGGTTCCAATTTTACACTGAATCGTAATTTATTGGTACTAGTTTCACGCGCGGTACAATTATTTCTATTTCATAAGAAACTCTCGTACTACTTTTTGAAGCATAGAATTGCAGAAGCTTTTTATCGTATACTTGCTAAAAGGTTTTCGTGTCAGTCTAATGAAACTTTTGAAGTTCTTTCCACCAAACGTTTTTAGTTGCGTTCTTTTGTGTTGTATCTAAAGATTTGTGGTCCTTATTGGTCCTTATTCCAGATGAGGTATTATCGGGAGGACCTCATTCCCAAAGAATACAAACATTTACCCGAAATTTGGGAGAATTCCCCATGCAGTGGTTGCTCTTGCCCAACAAATTTCTCGAAAAATCCTGGTATGAAGTGTTTTTACCCTAAATTGTACATGAAATTTGCCCTGGAAAAATATTACTGGTCAATATGTTCAGAAGATATGATTATTTCATCATATGAAGCCAATGAAATTATATAGCAAGCAATTGCGACGTTCTGGCCTCCGGAATTACAAATGTAATGGTTAGGTTAGGTTAGGTTAGGTTAGGTAATTCCGGTTTTTTTAAAGGTCCTCCCGATAATACGTAAGCACCAGATTTGTTTTTCTGAAGAATTTCTTGATAGGGAAATGTGCGAGGAATATGATCCCTAACTACCTAATCATGTTTGATTATCATATCATGTCCAATAAATTATATCTGACTAGCACTTTATGTTTGATTAATACATATTTTACAACCATTTAATTTCTGACTAAAATGTCGCCTCCGACCAGTACATCCTAGGTCTGACGTGAACACCATAACTAATCAGCATAATATACGTGAATAGCATTGCATATCATATCTGACTGGCATTTGCTGCATCTAACGCACTATAACCAAACTCTAGTGCAGTCTTTCTGAGCCTTGTAGATGTGCGAAGCGACGCGTGGATTACAGTTCAGTTTAACATTGGGCGGCACGCGCTGTGCTATTGAGGATGGAGCTTCTTCAAATTTTGCTAGCCGAGAAGAATGCAAATTTTTTAGGAGCATGGTCATTTTGAAGATTCTTCTAAGTTAAATAAATGTTTTTGCTATCCAAAATAGAAACTCGAATTGAGGTTTGCCAATGGTTCATTCGAAAATTCAGTTTGTAATCAGTAAATAATACACGAAATGTCATTCTGGACTTTTCAGGGTGAGTACATTGAAATATCTTACTCTGTTTTTTCCCAATAGTAATATGTTTACTATGCACCGTTCATGAAAGCCAAATTTGAGGTATTGTACACACACACACATGCGTAGGCGTTATATTAGTAGTCAGGATCAATAGCCTGCTAGCCTCTGTGGTAAGTTCTCGCTCATGCGGAAGCCTTCTTCTGTTTATCATCAACATTGACACCCACCTATCATATTTGCGGACGATCTCGAATTACATATCTCGATTAGCTGGAGACCTGCCTCCTCCTACGAGGCACATTTGTGTTGTGTGGAAGCTGATTGTTTACCTCAAGCCAACCTAGTATGATCCGTCTTGATCTGATTGAAGTCTTTGGTTATTGTGGATGCACTGCTGGGGTCAGAGGCGAGATCAAGTTACTGAGAACTCCCGAGTTCACGTCTGGTGTTGCGGGATGGCCTTGTGCCTCTAGCACACTAGACATTGTAGTTTTCACGCTCCATGAGGTTAATGCCATGAGTTGTAAGGTTTTGATTCCCGTTACGTGGCTTTGATTCGTGTGATATAACTATTTAATTCTTTCCGCATTATAACTTGCTAATCACGCGCTTCATGGTAATGTATACTTTGCAGGTAATTTAATTATTTATATGTTCTTAGGAAGCTTTTTTCTGATCAAAGATCTCTTCCACTGTCTCCCCTCTTGCCTCGACATGTGACACTGACTTGGGTCGAGCTAAGCTCATCAGTTCTGGAAAAGTAAATCACTTCTGTCAGATTGAAATCATGTGATTTTTAATTTAGTCTCCATTTTATACCTTATGCCCTTTGAAAGCTTGTAGATTCAGTAATATAAGAATTTCAGACGGTATAAGTTGATATCTGCGGCTTTTAACGATTTAAATATTTCTCATCTTAAATGCGAGGAAAATTCCGAGTGCAATGTAGTGATGAGGAACAGTTGCCTGTCTGATTCTTCTTTGAAGTACGGTTGCTTTTGATATTCCGCTCAGCATCGTTTCTCCGCTTTGATATTAAGGTTCACCTGTTTTGTTACAACCGATAACACTAATGATAACAAGGAGAAGATGCTCTTGTAATTTACCTTCAAATGCTGTTGTTCATGTTATTTGTTTCTTGTTCAAAAAATTCGTATAATGAGAATGAATATTTTTATACAATGAATGGTATGACACTAGAGTGCCGAAAAAAGTGCCGATTTTTGTCAAAAAAGCTTTACTGTGGAAGGAAGCATTTACATTAGTAAACTTTTCCAGACCTTGAATTTTTTATGAATTATAGCGGAATTGATTGAAGTTAAAATTTTAAAATTTCAAGTAATGAATTTTTTTTTCATGACATTCAATAAAGAGAGCAATGGCCAGAAAATGAGAGAGATGTATTATGTTTAATTGACATGTCGAAGTCTAATAGGAACTCCATGGATGCTATGCTATTCAACTGCAAATGCATCACTAAATATGAAATATTCAATAAAAAAAAAAACCCTAAGACTACGGCTGAAAATACTGTGAAGATCCAGACCACTTTCTCCAGCGTTTGAGTCGCCGTTGGGCCCGCAAGCGAGTCGCTTGTTTTCCAAAAGAGTTTCGAAAACTTCTCAACTACAAATTGCCATTGATAAATTAGAGCATATTTGCTGCAAAGTTTGCGCAAAGCAGCATTCCATAACATCTCTTTATGTAAGAAGCTTGTAATTTTCGTCCAACATTCCAAACGTCAAACATCAAATTGAAAAATATTAAAACTTGCTGTTGCTTCCAAGTTCAATTGATTTATTAGTCTGCTAAGTCGAGCGATATTTGTGGAGAACAGTATTGTGGTGTGACGTAAATGTGCTCTATAAAAATTTTACCAAGAGATTCTCTTAGCAAGAAGACATTATGTGCCGAGATTACTGCCTTATCTCTTTGTGACTTGCTTTTCGCTGCCGATTGGGCTCGAGCTTTAGTGTTTCATTTTTTTTCGAAGAATGCGTCTGTGGTCAATCTCATGCCCGTTATATATCAGAGTTACAGAGGTAACTGTTAAAGTCGACGCTTCGGCTGTTAGAAACATCGCTCTAGTTGCTGGAATTATTTCGTTTGTGGGGAAAATGAGAGATGTTACTTAGAAGAATTAGCTTAGGTTGTCTATGAGGTTTTTGACTCATTGTGTTATAATTTTTGAGTAGATAAGAAGTAATAAAACTCGACCATATTCGCGTCCATATTAATGCCCTTTTGAAGATGTTTGAAGTAAACTGATGTTGTGATGTAGATGAAGAGTTATTTTCTGTTTACCTAGTAAAAATGTAAGAAAAAACACAGAAAACGAGAATCAAGGAGCATCTTTTTAAGTTCCCTGCACCTATGTGTTATTTTTTAGAACTATATTTCGGTAAAATTCTAAAATGAAACATCCTATGCGAAAAAGTAATTTTTCATAAGCCTAAGAAAACGATTGGTTGTTCTATCAACGTCAGGTCCCATGGTTTTTTACATTCAAGGAATCGAATCAACATCTCATGGTAAAGCACGGAACAGCTCTTACTTAAACTTTTACATTTTCTATGGTTTCAAGCGCGAAATGAGCTACAATACAGCACCCAATACACGAATAACGAATAAAAATTCCAATTCAGTCTAAAATCTGGGACCTTTTGAGTTATTCTGGAGGCAACGCGCAAATTTCTAAATTATGATCTAGAGTCTCAACAAAATTCTCGTGAATTTATTAGATCCCAGGTAAGGATAAATGATAGAGTCTCACTATTTCATTAGAATCCTTCCTTCGGCAACAGAGCTTTTCCGAAAATTGATTAGACAGAGCAAATTTTTGTAGATGCAACGGCGCCAACACAAACTGGAAGGGAATGAAAATAAAATAAATGCTAAATCCTTAACTTACCGAAATTAGTAACCTAGCTCAGTTTACAATGTCAAATGTAATCAATCGAAGCTAAGTTGAATTCTCATTGATATAGGTAACGAAGAAACGTAATTCATCTTATCATGTCGAAGAACAGAAATTTGATGGTTAAAATTGCCCAATAGTCATTTGAACAAAACAGATTCGCGGTATACCAAGACATATGTTATATCTAAACACAAATCATGAGGTTCAAGATTATGAGGATAAAAGAAAACTTCAATCGAAACTTACATTATATAATACCGAAAAAGAGCCTCATGGTACCGAAGAAATCAGTAGGAAGAGATAATACAGTTAAACGAGGTGCTTGATAATGAATATAACGAATACTTGAATGATAAGTTGATTATCAAGCAGGTAGATAACGTTATGCTAAATGCCTATACCAACAGGCAAGATAAGTAAAGTAAATACTTATACCGGTAGGCAGGGTAAGAAAAAGTTAATGCAGGGTAAGTAAAGTAAATGCCTATACGGGTAGGCAGGGTAAGTAAAGTAAATGCCTATACGAGTAGGCAGGGTAAGTAAAGGAATCATTATAGGCAAATAGCTTTAAGGGGCTTCTGTGCAATATAGTGCAGTATTAAAATCTACTCTGGCCAGGAGCTTAAATATGCCAAAGTTATAAAAAATATTAAAACGAATTGTACAGTACCATGAAAGAGCAGAAAAGTAAAATGAGCAAAAATTTTGAATAATTAGAGCAAATCATAAGCTTTTTCGAGGACTCTGCTAGACTCCCGGTATTCTGTTTCGTGCTCTCCGGGGTATCACGGAAGTTAACCAACATAGCTGCAAGCGCCTCCTGAGATGCCCTAATTTTCTCTCGAATTAAACATTTTGAGAGTTGAGAGCTCATAAATTACGGCGCTTCACTTGAAATTCGACGCTGTAGGTGCATTCATGTCTTAGCAAAGTTTAGGAATTTTTTCATTCATTTTCTGTGGTCGTCCACTGCGCAGGCCGACCGGACCCCGTGAGCAACTGTTCTCAGTTCAACCTGTCGGCCACCAGCGTGAGCGTCCACTGCACAGCGGGCTTTGATGGGGGACTCCCTCAGACCTTCCTTATGGAGCTGTACGACGGCGCCACCGGCCACCTGGTGGCGAACGTCAGCAAGGGGGTGAGTGAACATAGGTAGTCCCCTAAGAGAGGCATTTAATCCAATTGGCACTCAAATTCTATCAGATGCCATAAGCGAAATTTCTCACATCATCGACATTTTTTAATACGACGACGTTTCTGTAATGGTAAGGTATATCAGGGCTGTGTGAAGCAAAAAGACGGTGGATATTTTTCTGAAGCGATGTTCTTATTGGTGTTTTCCTGCGAAACTTACATACCTCTTAGTAGAAAAAGAAGAACCAACTATATGATAAGTGTATTTAAAGGTAAACTTTTCGTAATATTTACATTTCATCATCAGTACTGAAACGATAAAAAGAAACAATGATACAAAACGGTGAAAAACACGAATTCTAAGATTGAGTATAAATAGCCTAAGCTAAGCATCAAAACTTACTCCAACTAAAATGCTCAGTTTAAAAAGTTGGGGCTATAGGTAACCTCATAGGACTCCAGTCGCTATTCGGTTTTGGTTTCTTGGTAAGGATAAAAAAGATTCTAAAATACGTAGGTCTAGTCTATTTGAGCTTTGCATTTTGTCGAAAAATTAGAAATTTTAAAAACATGATTTAACCTGTAACAAAGGTTTCTGGTTACCGAGCGTGCTGGAGAGGAACACAGACGCCTTCTGTTCCTTGAGATATACCTGAATGTTGGATGCAGCGTATGAATTGCTGTAGAGTGGCGCTCTACACATACCCTTGCTGGCAGCAATCTTAAATGTAAGAATATACACCAGCTAACCAGGCTATCATCTGATATTTCTATTCTACCAAAAAAATATCTAATTTCAAAATTATTTTATAAAACACCTTCACATCAATTATTTCCTTAAGTGTGAAAGTACGGAATTTTATTTGCGTCTTATTTATGGGACAATGGCGAGTAAGGTCTTAGAAACCATATGAAACCCAGACGAAAGGTAAAGTTGCATTTTAAAATGCGAAAATTCTGGCACACAGATTCACATATTTAAAGAAAACAACATAAGGTATTATTCTTCCGAAGTGCCTGAACATGCTATTTTCCAGTTACTACAGCCCTGTGCTTGCTCGATAAAAAGAATTTCCATCGAGGTCGCAGCATAATACAGGGGATCAAAGTTTCCAACTGGGTATATTTTCTACAGAGGTCCATGATATTCGAGTATGTTATTGTTCAATCGAAAAAAGGATTCTGCATAAATTTCGGTACGAATAACTCCAATAGTTGGAGTCGCAAATTGTGTGCAACAGTGGTAGTACATAACTGGTGGGATTCTTCCTCCACACCATCAACGAATATGATTCTTTTTCCACACCATCAACAAATATGATTTTTCCTCCACACCATCAACGAATATGATTCTTTTCCCATACCATCAACGGGTATGATTCTTCCTCCACACAATCAGCGGGCATGATTCTTTCTCTACACCATCAACGAATATGATTCTTTTTCCGCACCGTCAAGGAACAAGGAAAGCTTCTTCTTTACGTCAAAGAACGCTAGACATTAACTGAAAGATTAACTCGGTGCATATATTTAATCAGTAAATTAACATACTTTCAGACCATGGGAACATGTGAACATTTTTCTCTGCAATATTTCTACACTGAAGTGCATAGCATAATCGTAGTCATGATAATTTTGTTGAGACAGTGCGTCTGAATAAAAATAATTCCACTCGTACAATGAATAAAAAATTATTGTAAAAATGATGACAAAGGTGATAAATGTAATAATAATTTTAATGATCCGCAAGCACGAAAATATATTTATAATTAGGTGGACATTAATTTGTTTTATCGTCGCTCCCAAGCTGAGGAAGAACATGAAGCCTGTTCCTTCGGGACAAACATTTCACCCAAGTTTTGCGTCACTTCCCTCAGTGCGGGCTCGAAACAAGTCTTCATTACGATTTCTGACACGGCGCCATTTTGTTCATCCTCGAATTTCGGGACAAAGCGAGAGCTTCCACAAGATATCCTCAGCAATTTTAAATGTAAGGCTTTCCGAAGCATAGAGCGAATTCGTGCGGTAGAAAAGTCTACCAAGAATCCAAAAAAATCCACTTATTTTTAGAAAAAATGTCGCTCAGAGCTTCTTTAATTCCGGGAAGGGAACTGAAATTCAATAAACTTTATTGTTTATTAAGGAATTTCAATTTTTTGAATCCGGCGACTTTTGATTTCCTGAAAATGAAAATACATGCACGGGATTTTTTGTACAATATCAAATCGAATTCGAATGGCTTGCAGTGTGAGGTGTCGAATAAAATAAAGTCTCACTCAATAGGAGCGCATTTCTTTGTACGAAAAACATTGCCAATGATTTACAAAATAATTTAATACGCGTTTCAGTGAAAACAAAATGTTTTGAGCGAATTTTAACCAAAAAATATTTATGAATGAAACCTGCTAGTAATCTATTTGTCATGAAATACGGCAGGCGGTCATTGCTGAGTGTGATGTTATAGTGCTGTCACAAATACAGCACCTATGATATTGTTTTATATAGCCTAGCAAACTATAATTCGATTCCATTATGAACTAAATGACAGAATTCTGCTGCGTCCATACTTTATAGAAGTTTCATTTGCACGAGAATAAACAGTACCAATTAAATGTACATGCTTACGTTTAAAAAAATAGATTCAATTTTTAGCTCAATACTTGTTTTAATTATGCGTAAACTTTTCTCCTTAGTCATCGTCAAACATTTTAACTTTAGAGTTCATTCAGCAAATTTAGTGTCTTCCTATAAGCCAGTTCTAACTAACTCCCAAATTCGTGAGCGGAACCAACATTCACATCAGAGCGTTGATTATTTCGAAGGGTTCCTTTTCAGTGCTACTAAAAATGTATCATTGCTTTTGGAAGTGTCCATATTCATTGCTTCCAAAAATATACTCATCAGCCTAGTACTGGTAAGGAAAAAGTACTGGCTAAGTTCAGAGGATTCGGCTTCCTCAGTTCTACGGTTCTTTCGACTATGAGGCTTTAACTCAGCCACACCAGCAACAATGAGGCTTTAACATATTAACAATTAAGCTTGAACACATTGACAATGAAGCTTTAACATATTAACAATTAGGCTTGAACACATTGACAATGAAGCTTTAACATATTAACAATTAGGCTTTAACACATTGACAATGAGGCTTTAACATATTAATAATTAGGCTTGAACACATTGACGATGAGGCTTCAACATATTAACAATTAGCCTTTAACACATTGCCAATGAGGCTTTAACATATTAACAATTAGACTTGAGCACATTGCCAATGAGGCTTTAACATATTAGCAATTAGGCTTGAACACATTGCCAATGAGGCTTTAACATATTAACAATTAGGCTTGAGCACATTGACAATGAGGCTTTAACATATTAGCAATTAGGCTTGAGCACATTGCCAATGAGGCTTTAACATATTAACAATTAGGCTTGAGCACATTGACAATGAGGCTTTAACATATTAGCAATTAGGCTTGAGCACATTGCCAATGAGGCTTTAACATATTAACAATTAGGCTTGAGCACATTGACAATGAGGCTTTAACATATTAGCAATTAGGCTTGAGCACATTGCCAATGAGGCTTTAACATATTAACAATTAGGCTTGAGCACATTGACAATGAGGCTTTAACATATTAGCAATTAGTCTTTAACTCATTGACAATGAGGCTTCAACTCTGCCACACAGCAACCGTTATTCCCTTGACCTTTGGAGCGATGCAGCTGTGGTTCTGCTGAACAGGCAAATTTATTTTACCTCTACTACAATTACTTCTACTACTACTACTACTACTACTTCTACTACTACTACTACTACTACTACTACTACTACTACTACTACCACTACTACTACTACTTTTACCACTGCTACTACTACACTACTACTGATACTACTACTACTATTACTCTTCAGCTCTTTAGTGAAGTTAGAAATATTGTTAACTATTCCAGGCGAGAATTAAAAATCAGGAGTGCGTGAGTAGACAACCCTCGTGCTTCCAGTTGTTATATATTTTTTGGCAAACCCTTTGAACGTCCTTGAAATTGACCAACTAGGCCATCAAAATAGCATTTTCCATGCCAAGGATATATTTTTGTCCTCAATGGGTTTAGCAAATAGTCCATAATTTTCGTTGCGAAAGTCTTCGCGTACTCATTTAACGATGGAAGCCCCGTACAAAACCAGCAAGTCTCACAAAGGCAACAATAAACGTAAAGTTATGACGTGTCCGGGCACCTGCACCGAGCATGCAAGAGACGACTCATGACCATGAGGGTGTGAGGTATGACCATGCAAGAGACGACTCATGACCATGAGGGTGTGAGGTATGACCATGCAAAAGACGACTCATGACCATGAGGGTGTGAGGATTAACACATCAGGGGGGAAGCGAATGCGCAAGTCTAGGAGACAGAGCTGGAGTGCGCTGTAGCCACCACGCCCGCTGTGGTGGATTGCTTAACTTTCTGCCTGATCACATCGCCAGAAGTTTGTGCTCTGCTGAATAGGCCTTGAACCTGAGTGCGAAGAGAGGAACAAAGTGCCGACATGTCACTCTCGATTGCTAGTTGCTTCTACGTGGGCGTGGAATGAAATCGCTTCTCTTCAGATGCCTTAGCTTCGAACATCTTTACATTTGCTTTGGTTCTTATTCACGTTTTCAAAACCGTCGCTTATATTACTAACATTCTTCGCTCTTTTGCTGTTCTGACTTTGATATTGCCTCGCACTCCAACACTCCCAACGGCAGCTCAAGGTATCCAGCCTTTATTATAGGTCAGGTTCTCTAGCATCAACTAATCCATAAATTCACTACTTATTTCAAGCACTTACTGTTACATTGAGTGATATTTACCACTATCTAACGCAGGCTATAATTCATAATTCAAAATTTCATCACGTGAATTTAAGTGTGAGGATTGGAGTGATATTTACCACTATCTAACGCAGGCTATAATTCATAATTCAAATTTCATCACGTGAATTTAAGTGTGAGGATTAGTGTCGTCTGCCACTTCCGTCACGTCCAAGTCTGCTGTTGTTAAGCAACGCTGTCCGCTGCTGGAACTCTGTCCCGGGCCCGCTGCCTCCGTCTGCTCATCTGCGCCGTGTGCGAATTGAAAAATGATTACAGTTCCATTCTAGCAGGTGCTTTCTGGACGTCTTCATATACCATCCAACATTATCTAACTCGTACCTGTTACACACCTGCAGCTACATACTATCGACCATCATCTCCCACATAGCACTTACACATATGCAGTTATCATCCACTATTATCTACCGCTACTATCCGCCCTTATCAACATACAGTAATTGAAAATACAATCTATCATGATGTACTCTGTACTACTTACACACCTGCAGATACTATTAAACTTTACCATCATCTACCGTGTACCACTTACATACCTACAGATACTATCCACGAGCCCGTTCCACAAGGCACCTACACTTCTCCAGGTTTTACCTACCATCACCTATCACTGGTCACTTACACACCTGCAGATACTATCTACCCCCACCTACCATGTCCCCCGACCATGCCCGCAGTTACCCACCCTGTCGGCGTCTGATCTGGTGCCCGGGTCTACATTCGCGGGCGTCATCTACTCAGTGAACGCCAAAGGTCGCGGAGAGCTGCTCTCCATCAACGCCGTCACCATCCAAGACAAAGCTGAGAAGCGAACAGGTGAGTGGTTAGGGACGGGGTAACAGTGAGTGGGTAGCGCAGTTACCATCCAGCGGTTACCAGTGGCTGACATTGATTGGTTGACAGGGAGTGTTTAACAGTGAATGGTTAATAAGGAGTGGTTACCAGAAAGGGGTTAACATTTTTAAAAGTAAATGGTAAACAGGAGTTAACAGTAGTTGATGTTAGTGAATGATAAGCAGTAGTGGTGAGTGGTTGGTGTTAGAGCAAATGGCTGACGTTTGTGTTATGTTAATAGGAAACGTCAGTCAGAAGGTCTACCGCGATTGGTATGTCCCTGCGTTCGTGGTGAGAGATATTATTATAAATTCATCTAGAAAAGAGCAATCGTCAGCGGGAACTAATGTGTGGTATGATGGAGCACATATCCACGAGTATATAATGAAAATGAATTTTTTCTGAATCTAACTGAAAAGTCTGTACAAATTCAAAAGTAGAACCAGGTGTCAGCCTTAAGCTGACCTCGATTCTCTTCTTTTTATCTGCTTCCCAAGAGAAAGGGACTCGAATCTTGCTTACTCAAACAGGGACTGAAACACGTGCATTTTAAATCGTAAAAAGATGACTAGGGAGGGGGAAGGGAGGGTGGGGTAAGTCGTAGCTTGTTAACGTATTAATTTCATTGAAAGTTGGGAATAGATTTCCTAGTTTAATATCATTGACATGAGATGATTGTTTTCAACACTGAGGATAAATTAATTTTTTTTTGTATTTTGACTTGAATCAGTTTGATTATTGTAAGGAACATTAAGTGCTGACGCAAAAAGGGATGTTATTCGTTTTTTGGGCCTTTTTTGTAATTTACTCAGGTCGCCTCGGTAAGTGCTGGAAGCAAACCTTACTTTCGATCTCGCGTCTACAGAGCACAGACACATTCTCCCTTTGACACTACAGCCATTTGTGAACGAATAATAACGGCTAAGTGACCTTCTCGACGGCCAATTAGAACTGTTTCCTATCTCTATGAACGTACCTAGGCTTTTCAGTGAATCCATTCAAATGTATCCAGTATATGTATGAATTCATTTTATGATCTACATGCATTTTTAATTTTTCTTCTTCAAGTAATTACTTGAAGGCTGTTTTTTCTTTATGCTTAAAAAACACTGTTTGGCACGCAGGTATTTCGTGACATCAAAGTCCCCAGCTGAGTTTCCAAAGAATAATCTTGATGAAACATGAAACTTTCAAAGGTAAAATGAATTCCTCTGATCTTTCGTTTCATGTTAACTGTATAAGTAAAAGGGGAAGAAGGGTTTCCCATACTCTGATTTTAAATTAAACTAATAAATTATTTCGCAGGTAAGGTCCTAGTACGAAGGCCAAGTTATTTAACAGCCTTGTCATTTTAAGCTGGCAAAAAATTGGACCTGCAACACAAGCTAGAACTGTGTTAAAAAAGAAAAACCTTTAATAATTCCAACCCGTTTTATCGTTGGGTTTTCAATGCCTTATAACTACTGGTGTGGTTGGTGAGGGATGTGAGGAATGTGTGGTTTGAGCTTCCTTTCCCAAGGGAAGCATTCCCTGGTTACGTGGAATTCCGTGCCTGAGCCGAAATCGAACCCTTAACGTCCCGGCTCGAGGCCATCACGCTGACCAGTTCGCCATGGAGAAATGTTAGAAGCTGCGTCTCAGTAGAAATTTTCGTCATTCAACCGTTTTCCTCGAGAAGAATAGATTTAATAAACTCGACCGTATTTTTTGCAGCAGGAAATTCTTTTGGTGGACTGAACAATGGCACAGCGCTTGAACGCGTCGGTATTTGCATGCTTATGTCCTGGAACACGCCGACACCGGTCCTATGAAGAAATCACCCAAGCGATTGGACTTAGTCTTACGGAGAGTTTCTTTTTGGGTCACTCTATTTTTTCTATTAAAAATCTTGATGTGCAAAAAATAGGTTTCTGAAATGCTTCCATATCAAGGCGTGAGTTAAGGTACATCTGAGAGTAATTTATCGCGTATCAGGGCGTAATTTACGGCACATCAGCGTGTGAGTTAGGGCATATCTTGGTAAAAGTTAAGACACATCAGGGTGAGAGTTAAGGCACATCATGAAGAAAGTTATCCCCCCCACCCAAGACAACCTCCTCTCTCAAAACCCTATCAGGTCGCCGTCGTCTACGAAGCTCTTGCCTGTACACCTCTCAGAGCCGTTCCATCCATTTTCTCGGCGCATGAATTTGCATAATAGTCTTAACTTTTGGGGGTCCTGCTGCAAATGAATGCCATTCTTTGATTTTTCGAGGCAAAGTCAATATCTGAAATTTCTGAGCGTGGCTGATGGGCCTCCGCCGCCGCATTTCACCTTACTGAAGCAAGGATTTCAGCGTGCGCTAGTTCAATACTTTTAGGAACTGATTCTTAGGACGGAAGAAATCACTTCGAATATAGCGACAGCGAAAAAAAACGGAAATTTATTCTGAAGTAGAAATAGAATGCAGCTGAATAAAAAATACAAGTTTATTATATTTCAAAATGAATTAAGTTCTATTTAAAAAGGAACAGCTTCACACTAGCATTCTCATTATCGACAATATCGCTGCTGTTTGATCTTAAGTGTATTTCTAAGCTGATATGACTTCCTGAAAACATATTTCATCAGTTGTTTGCAAGCTAATTTTTCACCTTTTCACCTTTTTGCGTACGCTCGATGCAGGATAGTTACTTGATTCAGCATCAAATAGGCAAATCTTTCAAAAAACCCTTAGTTAACCAAAGTTGATTCAGATCCTCGAGTTTCTTTTCAATGTAAAGCTTTTAGCGTAGGGAAAAATTAATCTCGAAATCATTGTTTGTTGCTCAAACTTGTAACGCGAGCATGGAGAAAGTAGCAAATGCTAGATAGTGCAAAAATGGGAATTTTTATTTTCAGTGATGTAAATTAATGTAAAGGAGTGAAAATATCGCAATGGTGCTCAGTACGGGAGATTTCAGCTACTGACATATACCTCGGTCGAAACGAGTTACAGCGCGTTAATTTTCAATTATGGATTTCTCATCTAAAGTTTAGAACAAGGAATTGGAGAAATCCATGTCTGTAATGCTTTTTATCTATTGTAACTGTGGTGGTTACAAATTGTTTATACCACGGCCAAGCGTCTCCAGGATTCAAACGAAACAGTTTTCTGATCTGTAAAGTTTCACATAAATTAAGCCGTCAGAGGTCATGGTCGACATATGTTGACGCCGTGGTTGTTGCATTCTCATTGTCGCTGGCGATTATTCAGACCGTGTGAATACACCACCTTGGCAGAGACAGCTAACAGGTTAATGTTGATGTATTAATGCATTAATAATTAATTATTAACCCACAGTAATACTTACAGATAATAATCCATAAAACATCAAGGAGTCAGAAAAGATTTAAAATACTTGTTCAACAACCATTCAAAATATGAACTGAACCAGCAATCATTAAAAATGAGCATTTCAACACGGATTTTTTTTCGAGGGCGATTCATATACCATCCGAGCACACCAAAAAAAACGTGGCTTTGTACAAAAGGTAATTCATTAGGCTTGATTAAAAATGCGCCTCTGGTATTCGAAGAAAAACTGCTATAAAGACATTTCTGTGTTGTGGTCCACAGCTGCAATCAAGCCCCCTCCGGAGCCGAGCGTTGAAGCCTCGTCGCTGCTGCAAGGCTCTCTGATAGCGATCGCTGCGGGTGCCAGCACAGGCTGCCTGCTGATGGTGATCACGGTGGTGGTGGTCATGAGGAGCATTGTTGCTGGCAGGGCTGCAAAGCGGGAGGAGAGGAAGGCGCAGCATCATGTCCATCACGGAGGTAATAAAAGCATGTGTAATGCGGATAGTGAAAGAATTTTGTGTGTTATGATAGTGCAAGAATCGTTTATATCATGCAGATGGTACGAGTATCATGTACATTAAGCAGGTTACAAGAGCATCATATGCATCATGCAGGGGACATGAGCATCATGGGAATTGAGGATCAAAATGGAATCCAACGGTCGTTAATTCATAGGATAATTAACAACGAAGAATTTAGATAATTTTGTTTTGTTAGAGAATTTCTCAGAAGAATTTTGTTCGGTAGTGATAAATATTTCTCAATACAGTTTTCATTCCCTTGACGTTTGGAGCAGTTGAGCCCTTACAGGCACGTGCCAATAGTCTTTAGTCATGAATGCGTGTTGCCTTCACTTCCGAACTAATTTCTAACTTTATCTTCGAAATATCTCCTGATATCTGAACAGCACACTGAGTGCACATGGTGCCCTGCATGTTACATTACACAGGCAGTGCATCATAGATTCATGAAATTGCTTTAGTTACGCACGCCAAACGGACATGTGTGTATGTACGGTGTGTGAAGTGAAGCATAGAATATGTATGACATGCAGCTACGAATGGCGTCCGCCAGAATATTTCACCAAAATAAGCTATTATTCACATATACTTGTACAGCTATGTACTCTGACAGTTGCGGTTTGCAGCTCAATTAGATCATGACTTTTTTCAGAAATTTTTTTTCATTGGTTTTCAAGTGCATAAGAAAATTAGCAGCCAGCGAACATTTGGGACTCAGAATTGTATTTAGCTTGCACGCTTGTATTTCTACGGATGTAGTCCGCTTATAATAGTAGTTGACCATAGAGGACCAGTCCGTTTGTCTTGGGTAGACACACAAGCCTGGGGCGCACGGCTCGTTTCTGTTGCCATTTCCTGTTCCATTCTATCGAGCAATCCTGCTTCTCCTTCATCGCTGACGGCATGGGACGAAGGCATCATCTCAAGAATTTACCTCTCAGTCCGCTCCTGTTGCCTCATTCTATTCTATTTTATTCTATTCTGTTCTATTCTATTCTATTCTATTTTATTCTATTCTGTTCATTGCGATGGAGATTGCATGACTTGTCAGCGGTAATACTCTTAGAAAGGAGATGGATATGGGAGTGACTAGGTTTTATTCTTGTTAAAATCAGCATTGTAGGGTAGAGTGGAAGGGAAAAACATTTTGAAACGAATACAGGAAAGTTTTTTCTCGATTAAGTTGTGCACTAAATCATACATATTACCCAGACGAGAACATTTGGAAATTACTCCCATTAGCTGTATCGAATCATGAACGTTGTCGTGTTATTTCAGTAAATACTTATTAGTGAAAGAATGCTAAGTTATTTTTGATTTCGTTCTTCCAAATCCTGAGCAAAAAAGACGGAATTTGCGATCCTTCCTTTCGCATCCCGGGTTTATTAAAAAAGCCTTGCACTGGTGTGACACGTACAGATGGGTCCCACTCCCCATCTGCAGCTGGTTGCAGCAGTTCAGGTGGCATCAGCTACGAGGTCGCAGATGGCAAACTCCGGGACTCCCAGTCGTCTCGCATCACGGACACAATCCTGGCTGGTGAGGGCAGCATTACGCATTACGGACACAATCCTGGCGGGTGAGGGCAGCATTACGCATTACGGACACAATCCTGGCGGGTGAGGGTAGCATTACGCATTACGGACACAATCCTGGCGGGTGAGGGCAGCATTACGGGCACAATCCTGGCGGGTGAGGGCAGCATTACGCATTACGGGCACCATCTTGGAAATTGATTGCAGCACGACTAATGCTTTCTTTCTTCGTTAGCTGTAACTCTGAAAGCCATCTAGAAATTAAGTTGATGAAAAGGGTGAAATTGGTAATATGCTAAACTTGTAACTTTTCCTAATTTCTCACTTCTGTGTAAAAAATTTGCACGTGAATAATGTATGCATGAAAATCAATATTTTATGTTAATTTTAGGTGGTAAATTTTCAATAGTTATACGCACATTACACAAATTGTTTTGCTATTAACGAAGCTCTTCATTACTTCGTAATTCTCTCGCTGAAAAACCAGATTTCATTTTAAATAACTTCAACAAATATTCACTGTTTCAGTTTCTTTCATTGTAGTTCAATTCAATGTTTTGAAAAAATCTGAACTATAGTACTTTGATAGATTGATTTTGAATCTGAGAACAATTTGCTTGCACGATGAAAATAAACCTGCCGTTCTCTGCTGCATTGACCAGACGACTGGCTGGGAGGGGCGAGGGTGCACACCATTAGCTCCTCTTCGCTGGCCTCCAGCATGGCAACTCTGCCCAGAGGCGCCTCCCTCTACCAGACTGCTGCACAGCCGCACTACCAGGTGAGTCTATGTCTTATTTCCCGCTACCAGACTGCTGCACAGCCGCACTACCAGGTGAGACTATGTCTTATATCCCTTTCTAACTGATGCACAACCGCACTACCACTTGAGTCTATGCCTTGGTTCCCCTCCCAACTGATGCACAGCCACTCTGTTGGATTGGGTCATGTGCTAATGGATTGGCTTATTTCATGCAACGCTACGTTGATGTGGTTTGTGTACATATGTATTTGCGTAACAAGGTTAATTTGTTTCATGTGCGTTCAAATGACAGCGACTAATACAACTCTTCATTTCGCGGTCTTCAGAGTTTAGTTGACCAAGGAAGCGACTTGTATCCGTGAACTGTTCACTTCATCTCCACTTACTCTCTCCATTTGAGAGGCTCGATCAGCCACTCATTCAGTCCTCCTCACTTCGTAGCACGAACTCACCCTCGAAGGCCCGATTGCTGATGGCGATCAATACGAACTCTTCACTTCGAAGGACATTCATCTCGCCGTTTCAGCGGCCCAGCGGGCACTTAATTTGAGCCAGCTCTGGACGGACGTCCACTGATCACTGATAGCCATTCCTAAGCGATCGTTCAATATTCGATGGCCGATAGAGAATAAATGCCGTCCTTTAATCTTATTACTTCGGGACTCTATGTAGAGTAGGTGGAAAAGTTCATTAGACCATTAATCTGGCTTTGACTGAGCTGGAGGAGCTGTGTCGAACGCAGTTCACTGAGCTCTGTTGTCCGAGAACTCGTGGTCTCAGCGCATTGTAACAAGAAAGAGATCTAGTCTGTCATATGAAATGAAATTTTAATGGAGCATTGCGAATTAAAATTTTACAAAGACCAAGTAGCAGAAATCACTACGGCTCGGCCGGAAAAGTTTCAATTATTTGTTAGACGTGTGGTAATGGCAATACTACTTAGACTTGATGCATGAATTGCTGAAAATACAGGGGTTGGACAGAAAATGGAAACAGTAACGGGTGGTACCTGCAATGCTATTTAAGACACCGAAACTTTCTCTTTCTGACTGCTCGGTGTAACATTTCAAGGCGTTTGGTTGTCAAAATCGGTAGACTTGAGTGTTACGCAACATCAAATTTAAATTTTGCTTCTTTTTCTGTCAATGGTCTAGTTCTATTTTAGCAGCTCCTGAAATTGAGATGGTCTATTTCCCCTTAATCAGAAATACATAGCATTAAAATTATCTGTTGGTTTTCATCAGTAGTGAATGCTTGCTCAATTCACTCCACCAGCTCCATGAAGTTAAATAGTCTATTTAGCAATGTCTCCAATCATACCATGGTAATCTATTTTGCTTGTATAGTTGGAGAGTGTTTAGATTTATGGCCTTATGCAAGCCTAGTTCCGTTGTAAACAGGCTTTCGAGGCCTTTCATTAATTTCTTCAATTGGTGAACGTCCTTCGACCCCATATTTTTACACCCCTCTTTTAGAGGGAAGCAATAAAGAATTCTTTAACCCTTCATTTCTCTTTTCGCAACTGTGATGTTCATTTTCCTTCATGTGACAGAACCTGAGTCTCCATTGCGTAGTGATGGTGTCGCGGCTGTTTAGTCAAACGGTCCTAGGCTCGATATCCTGGGACGACCGAGCGTTTTTCTTCTGACAGGAAGATTAAACACGATATTTCTTGAAAGGTGGCAAGCAGTGAGGCCGAGGATAAGATCCCTGAAATACTTCAAAGGCAGCCAAGGAACTTTCGACGCTCCCATGGTGTTTCTATCTTTTTTCTCAGAGCTGCGCCGGAGACCTCCTCCTCAGTGACGCGCTGCCTCCCTCAGGAGGCCGTGGGTGTTCCCTTCACCGCATACAGCAGCACAGCTCCCACTCCTGCCTCCCCACTTCCCACGGGGGAGCCTCGGTTGCTATTCCTCACCCCCATCACCCCCCATGCCGGGCATCTGGCTCTTTGAATCCTAATTTCGCCTACGTTACGCTGGACCACAGACTCCAGAGATCCCAGCACGGCCTTCCTCCTCCTCCGCCCGAGTTCACCAGCTCCCCCGGAGACGCACCCTTGACCGACCCTTGTGGCGTAGGCAGCGGGGGCGGCAGCGTTGGAGGGCACACAACTATCTTGCACGCCTCCGTCTCGGGAGGAGGCGGAGGAGGAGGCGGTGTGGTTGAGCAGCTGTCGTGCCCCCTGTGGTCGGGAATGTCGCGTGTGACGCGCGACGAACGCAGCGAAGGACGCCAGCCTCTAATTCCCAACCAACATGAGAGTTCTGTTTAATGAGCTCGACACACGGACTAGGAAATCATGCTTGGCGTTGTGAAATGTTTCATACTTAGGAAATCAGTTTGAAATGTGTGACGCTGTCTTTCTTCTGTAATATTTGTATTTCCAATAACTTGGCCTGAAATGTTTCATGAATTGGTGAAATGATCTTGTACATAAAAGACCCTAGAGAAATCGGGTCCTCAAACGTAAATATTAATGCTCAAAGTAATTTTTGGATGTAGATGTAAACTATCAAACTGTGCTGGATTGTGCGTGGTGTTGCGACAGATATTTCAGGTGTGTTTGTATTTTATCTTGTGTGAAGTCGAATGTTTTTGTAAATAAATTGGACGATGTGTATCAGAAGTCTGTTCAATCGGAATTTAATCTCTTATAATTTTCATAGGAATCGTGGTAATTTACCTATCGGCGAAAATAAATTTTAGAAGTCATTTACACTCCAATTCTTCTTGCATCAGAAAGATAACAAATTCTGTCCCTTATTCTTTCCAGTGCGCTTTTTAACATCATGCCAGGTTAAAATGGATGACAGTCTGAAATTTAGTGATGAAAAGAACAGGGATCTTTTGTAAAAATTGCCTTGTGTTCCGTGCTCGCTTCAGGGGATCCTGTGCGACATCAGGTGTTTCGAAATGAAAAATGGGAGTGCGATATGATCACACCTGCTTATGCGTGCTGCACATTTTCCGTCACACTTACATGTGTGTCCAACACATCTTCTTTACTACCTTTATACTCGTATACGAGTGTGCATTAATATTTCTTTCATGTTCGTTACACTTACGTATGTATATGTTCATCACATTTTCTTTTATGTCCAGTTTAGAAACAATCATAACTAACACACTCATTTCCATTTGTGTTTCCAACTGTTGCTCGGTTTTCAAGCTACTGTAACAGTTTTCAACCTCGTTGTTCTCTATTCCAGTTCGTACTTGAAGCATGAGGATGACTTCTGAAATTAACGAGAACTATGATAAGACGTCTCGTATTTAGCTTCATGATGCGGTGCTAAAAATCCAGCTTCTTTAAATGATTACAAATTTAACAGTTCATTTTGTTTTTTTGACACGAAAATTTTTCATTTAGGAAAATTTGGAAATTTTATTTGGATACAATTGGATGATTGAAAGAACAATCAGATGTATTGCAAGGTATTGTAATTCTTTGCGGATGAATTCTAGTTCATTAATTTTTTTCTCAAGAAATTAATTCATGCTGTAGCAATGTTGAGGATACAGAATAATTTATATCCCGAATAAACTCAGGGAATATAGTCAACACTTTAATTCTTTTCATAAGCCATTTCGAGTCAACGTGCGTAGCCCAGGGGAATGCTGATGGTGAACGATGTACGAGTTAAAATGGTGGTGTTTGTTCCCTTAGGTTTGTCATTTGCTTACATTTAGTAGGTAGATAGAATACCTTCCTACACCAGACGAGGTGCTATACTAACCTTTTGTGTTAGAACTTCAGCGCCAAATCCCTAGTTGACTTAAACGGAGTCTGACCGCGTGAACTACATAGACTTCTGCTCGGCACGTGTGAATTTGCTATGACAATCGCCACTGAAATTCGTTAGTTTTAGAAGAATATTTCTTCGAGGTTTTGTTTTAAATGAGATCTTTCGTGTTCAAGATAATGAAATTTTGGGTGTCACGTTTGTATTCAAGGATGACACTTTACGTCATGTTCATTGCTAACCTGGGAGCTGTGTTGAGAGAGCTTATCATCGAGAAACAACTCTCCGAAACATTTGTGTGTAGCTCTCCCACAAATTGTCCAGAGCCGCTCATCTCTGGTTCAGAAACACTATTCCTGAGAAACTGTGCTCATTTGACATCAAGTCAGGCTTGCATTACTTTCAATCGTATACAATTTCATAAAAAATAAAAATCTCACAATTTCTTTTCTGCGAATTCAACAAGCATTTGTTTTAGTCGCAGTGACAATTTTGCCTATTTTTGCGGAGGAAAATTTTTAAAAGAGTTGTTAACTAAATTCACCTTTATCCTAACAGTCAAATGAATGTGAAGTTTCCGAAACGTTCTAAGCCATTGAAGATATACTAGCCGATCGGAAGGATATCTTTAGTATTTTCTCTGTTGCTCCATTATGAGATCATCTAAAATGCTGCTGTTTGATGACATTGTTGGGAGAGGCAAAACATTGTCGCCTTTTCCCTAGTCGCTTTACGGGCGTTCACAGTTACATTTTGAAATTGAGTTAAACTATTGAGATAAACTTTGCATTTCTCTTCCGGATATCATCCATGAATGTTTTCGAGAACTGTGTCTATGTGTAGTTCCGGTGTTACTTAATTCAGCTAGAGACGCATTTTGAAGGAAATAAAGAGTATTCTAAAAATTACTAAAACTTTACGGGAAACTTTTCATACAAGATTAGTTCGTCCCGTTCCTGTTCGTCTAATCATAGCATCTCCCTTAAAAACTTTCTCCTTTAAAAATTTTAGTTTCAATGTCTTCAGTAGTTTTAAAGCGTCAATATACGGACTAGGGTGACTGAATATTTTCCAACAATGTAATTCTCGTATTTTGGGAGGCCTTAAGTATTAACATACTAGAGGAACATGCCAGTGGCACTCAAAATCTGTGTTTACGCGCAAGAAGTTGCACGTTATCGGTACATTTTTCGTAATTACTGCCATTATGCCTTCAATACGCAGATCATCAGAAATCTTGATTTTTTTCGAAGAAAACGCTTCTAATTTCGTCATGAATGTTTGACCATGTCATTCATTGACTTTTTCAGCAATTTGAATTTATTTCATGAAAGGGAATTGCTCAATCTTGTTTCCTTTCTTACCGTAAATCCTTGAACCGTTTCGAGCAAAATTTATGCTTGAATTCCTGAGCCTCGATTGATCCCAATGACGGTGAGTTGTACAGTTCTAAATTATTTGCTTTCCAGAAAAACTTGTGGATTGTCAACATAGTCAACGTTATTGTGAATGCATGTTTTTATACAAACGTATTTTGTGAAGTAAAAATTACTCTCTTTGTTTGTATTTTTCTCGACATCATTTATACGTTATAATTTCGATGTAAAAATGTCCTACGGCTGATGATAACGAATTGGTAGTTAATTCGGGGAATGCCTTTCTTTGATTCAATTAGTTTTTACAAGAAATCTTTCATTCAAGACAACTATATTTTCTCAATGCGACTGATCCATCAATAAAGTTGGCTCTTATACATCCTTTCGTAGGTATCTGAGTTTATCCTAAAGATTGTAAGAGTTTCATTCATGAAATTTCTTCATCATCGTCGTTTCCTGAACTTCTCGTTGATTTGGACATGTCAAAACAGGTTAATACTTCGTGAATCCTCAAGTCGTAAATGTTCTTCGGAATGAATGTTGCAGCAACAAAGTTTATGTCCCCGAAAATCATCTTTCAATTTCAGCTACCGTAAATTTAGGCAGGAATGTGTTGGACTTGACAACTACTGCCGCACAACGTAAGTGCTTGGAAAATAAATGTTGAAATCACTACTTTATGATTCAAAATTAAATACAACAAAAACACGAATTTGATCCCAGCCATACTTTTTGCCCTTCCAAGTTATAGAACGTATAAACATATCAATGTTATTAAGAATTTATAACGACTTGGCTCTTTATCTTTCCGTCGCGTCTCAAGGGCCGGACTGAACTCATCTCAGAGAATGCCAACAGAGGGCAAAGATCATCTAGAGTAGCAGGGTTGCCTAACATTTCTTCTACTGTATTCGTGCCAAGGACTGTGTGACACGTGTCCTCAACTGACTTAATTACTAAATTCACACATTTTACGAGCATTAAAATTTGAGTACATACTTTTAACGGACAAATATACGTGTGCGCACGCAAGTAACTCCATTAAGTATTTGACAGAATATCGCTACCTTGCCTGCAGGCTCGAGCATGCAAAGCTGACGTGTCTGCATTTTAGACATGGTCTCCGCCTGCAGCGCTAGATATGGGATAGACGGGAGTTAAAAATGGAGGGCAGAGATAAAGCTGCACGAAATATTGGCTCTGGTTTTTTGTGCTGAAGTTCTACATGCATTATTTTCACGCTCGAGGTACCGCTGCTCGTCGCAGCTACGTGGAATTCCTTTGACACGCGCTCTTCAAATGGAAGCCAGGGCGAGATACGCTGGTACGAGCGAGACATAACAGAGCATCTCGAGGTGAGCACTCAGGAACGAGATGTTAGACCAGAAAATTCGCTCCAATGAAGGTAGCTCTGGGCATCGTGTTCATCACCCTGAAGATTTGTGAATATTATCCCTGCGTTATTAAATTAAAAACACAAAGCAGAAATGCTAACCAGAAGAAAAGTAGAACTTAAGAATACAGACAGTTTTCAATTCAATTTAATCTATGAAGGATATTTGGGATTTCAGACACACTTTGTATTTTCCAATTAGAAGTAGTACCTGCAGTTGTTACAAAAAACAGTCGCCTTCATAAGTTGGATGGCAAGCTCACATTACGGCGCTTGGGGACTCACAGAGAGCAGGTGACCCTGTGGTACAAAGCGTACAGTCATTTGAAGGGGAGAATATTTCTAGCAATCTAAGAATAAAATGGATCTAAATCGATTTGTTAGGGTTACGTGTGAATAATAAATTTTAATTAACAGAACTCAATTATACTATGATGAACAAGTAGAGTTATGATGACTGTAACTTGTCAAAATCAACGGGGTATACGAAAAGTTACCAAGAGTATGTTTAACCATTCCCAAATACGAAACTGAAAGTAATGAAGTGTTGCATAAATTATTAGGGGCACTAATTCATTATTTGTAAACGATGGCTTGCGGAAGATTTGCGAACATGCTTAGCCAATTCACGCGTCTACTCATATTTGCTGCGTCAAATCAGGTCTTTGAGCTTACGCGCATTCGGCTATGGACGAAATCTATGGAAATTATGTACACCTAAATTTTAAGTTTCATGTTCAATTTCTAGAGCATAACATTTTGAAAGTTAAATATGAATCGAATTGATTAGAACAGAGTGTTTTCAACTAGAAGATAAAACTAAACAACGGTATAAAAACAACATTAAGAGGAATGAGCTACCAAGAACAAACAATATCCCCAATAAAATACTGTCAACGACTACGCTGCATTGTGTTTTTTGTTACTGAACAGGGGACACTTGCTCATTTACATATTTTCCAAATGCTTCTAATGAAGGATTTTTCTGTATCTCCAGACACACTGTCGATTTGAAGTAATCGAGTTCATTGTCGCATTATCAAAATTTCAGCTTTTCGTTGTTATTAACAACGTGAATGTTCAATGTTCATTGTATAGGGTGGGCATAAGGCCTCAGAGGGGTTTTCAAATTTGATAGTATCTTTATTTCTGTAGCTCGGGTTATGTAATTTTAAACACAATTTGAAAAGATTATGGAAATTTATTCGCACAAAGTTACAAAAGAGGATAAATCATTCATGCATGAAAAATGACGTTTTTACATGGCGTGCAGTTTCAGTTTGTAGGGCCGATCATCTCATCCGCCATTGCACCCCATGTTGTGCACTTAATGGGGTACAACTCTCTTCGGTGTGTTGGTCTCGGTCTCAGCGCTCGAAAAGCTGCAATTTTGTTTGTTAATGAACCCATTGGGATGACAGTGAGCTTCATCCGACACAATCAATTTTTTGCGCAAAATTTGGATTATTTCCTGCCAATTCCTGGATTCTGAGCGCATATTGGAGCCGAAGTTCATAACTTTGGGGCTGCAACTGTTGTTTAAACTATACTTTGTGAGGAGATAGACTGAGGGTGTAGAGAACTTTTCGCAGTGAAGTTCATGATATCCCAAGTTGTACGGGACGTCTTTTAGTCTGACGTTACAGGATTCTGTTTAATACTCTCTCTCACTCTTTCCCTGGTCGCATTGATCATGACAGTGTGAGGTCTCCCAGCTCGTGGAAGGTCACTCACTGCCTATTGTTCTTCTAAACGACGAACCGCACTCCGCATTGTACCTGCAGTTGGTGCACCTCTTACTTGAAAGTGTCTGTGATATGCTCATTGCATTAGAATAATTGACCCCTTAAGTTGTTAAAAGAATTTCACAACTTGAGTATGTTGTGAGACGCTATACTTCACAATTAATTTCTAAGTAATTATCTATGATATAGCTGAAAAAGAAAGAAAAACAGCTATTTGTGGCATGATGATCATATATAGACAGAATGTTCGCCATTTACTGAATGATTTTTATAATTATTGAAATAAGACTGACTTACATGTATCGAATCATCCGGTAGGTAAAGTCTTATTTCAATTTCCTGAACATAAACATCATCAATATCTAATGAAATTAAGTAACATTTGAGTGTTTTCTCACTCAGTAAATTAATGAGATTTTTGATGGCAGGATTACGTTACCTGAATTTCATTCATCATAGGCTTTTCAGCTTGGAAGTATCACGAGGGCATTTGAAATACGTCATGTTTTGTGGGTTTGAAAAAAGGAAGTCTGGAAATTCCCATGAGCCTGTGAAAGAGACTGCGTGAAAGAAAGAACTTTTCAAGATACTCCGCAATATTCAAAGGTGGAAATTTCAACCTTGAAAATGCACACTCGACAAAAAGTTTGAGTTGGGTGACTAACTTCTTATGAAATTACTTGAAACTTATCTTGCAGCGTCAGTTTTCTGTCCCTAATCCTAAAGATTGCCTTTCGTACCGTGGTTTACAAACTCATTTGAATGAAGTTACGTTCAGAAACTGTGAAATGTTGAAACTGCAATTTAAAAATATGTGCTTTAAAGTCAAAAGAATTATGAAAAATTTGATTGATAAGCTGATGAGTAATTGGAAAGGATCAGCAGAAAAAGCACAAGCAGCTTACATTGACGATAAAATTTGTGAAAAATATAGGATAATTCTTTTTTATTGTATTCAAAATAAGTAGATTACACGAATTCGTCGAATGGAAAAACACCCCTATTAATTTTAACGCATCACGTTAATCGATAGAATGTTCCAACAGGATCTGTATCATTGATGCCAATGAAAAGCTTAAAAACTCAAATCTTAGACAAAGCATTTTGAATATTTTTTCCATAAGCTTGTAATAGCGCAAATGAATGTATTATAAAACGTTGCATGCAAACACGTTCGGTAATGGGCACTGACAAGTCGATACCGATTATTCAACGTGATCAAAGAGAACGTCTCAGAAGCTTGGGTTCCAGCCTGTCAAGATGGACTACCTGAGCGGCCTATTGGCCTACATATTTATAGGAGAGGATGTCCCATCATTCGTCACAATTCACCTAAATTATACGCATATGCGTCTTTTCGCCTCCCACTATTTTTTCATTTTCTCCTTCTGTGTTTCCTCTGGTTTCTCTTGACCAAACTCTTCTTTTCCCTCCATTTCCTTTTTAGTACCTACCACCACCACCATTCGTCACCGGGGCTGCTGAGAGAGTAGTGATATGCTGAAGAGTCCCTGGCACATGCGTAACCGGTGTTGCTTGCTGTGCGAAGCAGACACTAGGAAGATCAGCAGCATGGCTATGTGGGTTCGAATGATATGTAGGCGATGTCATCTGACATGAGTAGCCAACATTGAGATCTGGGAACGGGTTTTGAGGGGTAACAGAATTTAGCTTCATGTTCTGTGTTTTGCGGACGCTATGTAAAAGATGCTAAAGGTTCAGAGCATATGTTAGATACGTTTGTTATATGTTAGATGCGGTGGTGTTCATAAGAATGTATGGATTATTTATTTTGGGTAAGGTACACTTGTTACAAAGTCGTTTGGGATTCAACCTGCGTTTGAAGTTGTAGGACGAAATCTAGGGATTATTGGACACAAGTTAATGCTTGAACGTTCATGAGACAGTAATGAACTTTGAAAAACATTTAAACTGTATAAGTTAACTAATATTTTTTTTTAAATATCTCGCATTTCCCTTTTGAAGTAGCAAATAACAATTATTGATAGTTACTCTTTAACATCATACTAGATAACACGGGACCCGTTGGGTCAAATAAAATTTATCAAAATCAAACCGTATCCAGAAATATATCCGATGCAGTTAAGTCGGTATCCACAATACAGGATTAATCGAAGAGCATAAATTTCGAATATCTTGGAGCCGACAGACAAACAATTCTGCCCTCTTTCTCATTTCCGTATCCACTTTACTAACTTGCCCGACTTAAATTCCTTTCTTTTACATGACACATAAGCGTATATTTTCTCTTCTTAGGCATGTGTGGTTGTAGACCAGAGACAACTTTTTATTCACGATTTTCCGGTAGTTTTTTTTCAATTTTCCTTATTAGAGTCTTTAATGTAGATTTGAGACAGGAAATAATATTTCCCAAGGGCCCTTATTAGAGTCTTCAAGGTAGAGTTGAGACAAAAAATTATATTTCCCAAGGGCCCTTATTAGAGTCTTCTATGTAGAGTTGTGATAAAAAAAAATATTTCCCAAGGGCATTTTCTTTTCTGTGCAAGACTTCAAACAAGCAAACAAACATGACGACCAGAGTTTTAGTATTATACTAGATAGATTGATAGACTAGATAGAAAGATAGATATAAAAAGTAAAGCATATATATAATTTGCCAAGTCTCTGTAAGGTTTGGTCTCATTGGAAGACATGATGTTTTGCAAGTATTTCGCTTTTAATCAGAAATATCCTTACAGCAAGACGCGCTATAAATGAGGTACTTGAAAAACTTTTCAGCTCTCGAGGCTCCGATTAGCCCTGATGGTCGTAGGAAACGCAGCAAACACACTCTAACGACCTCGTAGAAATGAATACGTGCGGCCCTCTCCACAATTTATCATGGATTTATAAATGGCCTCAAAATACGTATTAGCACATTTCCAAATTTAGTCTCACGTGTTCTACCTCAAATGTACTTTTGGATACTTAGATTGATTTAATTTATATGTGAAATTGAAATATTCATTGATCTTTTACACTGGATTAGCCAAACGTTTACTTCATCGCTCGATTCAATCCTAGAATTCGAATAGTATGCAAGTTAGCGAATACATAGCACATACATTCTTGAAATAAGCACAACACAGAAGCAGCAGAACTATATGAGCTTTTCTGTACTTTGTTTCGATAAAGCGCGAGTTATGTAACGAAACAATTACCAGTGAATTAAAACTCAGGTGTCAAATGATCAAGTGATTAAGTTTCAAGTGGAGTCCTGTTGCACTGATTGCATGTTAAAGCTTGTTAGCAATTTTGTCCCATTAATGTACGATACAAATGAGGAAGAACGTGTTATTTACTGTTTAAGTAACATTGTATTCATTTAGTGGAGAGGCTCCGAAAAGGCGGTTTTCCCATGTCCATCAATCAGTCTAAAATTGATCTTAGCAATCATGATCGCCATTTTTAAATATTGCATTGTTCTGAACGAGATTTGCTAAAATGTCCGTGGTGGAATATGAACAGTAAGATTAAAGTGAATGAGTCGTGGTATAAATTCACAGCTGCACGGTCTTGTATAATTAATAACAGATTAATTTAGCCGTTGTTACGGATAATACGAGTGAAGTGCGAATTTTTTGACTTGGCGTCTCTCAAGGTCATAAGAATTTTCAACGATATTTAACCAAAGTTTGTAAACTACACATCTTCAGTACACTTGACTTTCATATAAAATTCTCCACCAGGTACTTTAGCTCGGGGCTTATTCAGTCAGTTTTTATTTCCCAGGGAAAGAAAAGTTCAAAGTCGACTAACAAATGAACGTAACTCAAATGAAATGCATCGTTCCAGAAAGTACTCAGAAGACAAACACTTGCACCGCGCAGCAAAGAGCTCTCCTGAGCAGCTTTGCATCAACAAAATTTTGTTTCTTTTGAGACGCTTTGTGCTCCGTCGAGGGGGACTGTCAACGACTGGCGAATGCTGGCAATTACGACGTTTTTTCTGGGGCAAAATTTTCAGTAGCATCCTAGCGGTGTCACCAACTGCACGGTGTATTCGTATTCACAGAGGCCAATTCCGAGAGGAAGTCGAATAGTTCGTTTTAAATTTTTTTATATGCGACATATTTTTTAAAAATATTTGTATGCGCATGAACCTGGGGAAATTTAGTTTTTGTGACACGGCATGTCGATATGCGAAGCTCATACTGATTTTAAAGTTTATGAACTTGAACAGTTAACTTACACGGAGTATATACACAAAGGAGCATATGGTTGATGCATCAAAATATATTTACTTCAATACGAAATTAATGATCTTGCAATATCACCTTGTGGTGAGTAAATACTTTCATTACCATAATTTCAGTGCCTAAATGAGGTTAAATCCTTGAGCTTACACTTGGGAGTATCAACGCGCACAAAATGATTAGCGTTAACCTTGATGGTAAAATTTTGCTCAATTGGTCAAATCAACAAAACGCATTTTCAATCAAAGTTCAGTTCTTGTTTTTCCTTGTCTCGAGATTTCGGACCCCATTCGATCAATGATACAAGAAACAAATAGATCCCTATACGGGGTTAGCACGTACTTTGAGGTCTTTTTTTCTGATCCGAAAAAATATATTTTACAAGAGATTTTCTTAAATTTTTGCCAAAACGAGAAATTTCAATATTTGGTAATTATTCATCGGCAGATTTTGTTGGAGCTCTTTATTAGCCATTAGACCCTCATTGATCGTTCAAGGCCCTAGTCGCTATCCGTGGTTTGCCAGGAGGTCCGCTGGAGGCTGATGTCATCAAGTGAAGACAGCCTCATGCCACTCGCTTGATGGAAGGTCAAGTGCTCGCAAGAGCTTTAGGGTCCACAACAGCAGTAAACAGAACACCAAGGACAAGTACTACTCGAACTCTCAAGGACAGCCACGTGCATTTGAGGACATTACGCAGAATTTACTATAAACTTGTCGCTAATGACCTAGCTCTTTCATCACCTCATGTACAGATTAACAAAACACTGCTTTTATCTATTATTAAATTTGAACCCCCATGCCTATCAGATAGGTGTGGTTTTGGACTCGCACACTTTCCTCCCCTTAAAAGACGAACAGATATAGAACATGTATGTAATAATGGAAATATAATGACTTCTAACTCATGTAAGTGTAAATGCTCTTATCTGTAATCTTTCCAACAGTAAATGAAGTTTCATCGTAAAATTATCTTAAGTAAATTTATCAAATCTTTTATAATGCGAAAGGAGTATTTTCATGAGACTACTTAGCTTCATGGAAGATATTTTCTTAATTTTACATAATAACGTGTCTCAAAATGAGACAAATGATAGAGTAATCCAACAATGACTTTGGAAACAAAAAATAGAGCTACGGAATTAATATAAAGGTTAGGTCGCGGACCCAGTATCAAAATAACAACCCAAATATTGAATGCTAAAATACGGCTCACATAACCTGACAAAATAAAATGTAATGTCCTACCTCACCTTAACTACCTAACCCAACTAAACCTAAGCTAAGCCAGTAAACCTAACTTAACCTGATCTAGCCAAGCCTAACCTAAACTTAGACTAAAATAACCAAAACATCACTGAATTTAACTCGTTCTAACAAAACCTAATATAGCCCAAATTATTAAACCGAACATAACCTAAGATAACGAAACCCCAAAAAGTCAACTTACCCCCGCCTAATTAACCTTACTCTAACAAAGTGTAAGCTAACCAAATTGATGAAGTAATCCTAACCTACCTGATCTAACAAAGCTTAACAAAAACACAACCTTGCCTAACATAACGTAACATTACTCAACTTAAGCAAATAAAACATAGTCTAAAACAAACTTGACGGAGACCAAGCCTAACCTAAATCTAACATAACCAAAACACAACTTTCCTTAACTTAAATCTAACGTGATACTAACCAAACCTAACTCAATCTAACCTGACCTGGCCTAATTTAAGCTACGGTAATCTTGCCTAATCGAACGAACTAAACCTAACCTAAGCCAAACCTAACATAAATTTAACCTAATCAAACCAACCTAAGCCTAACCTAATTTTCCTCCAAGTAACTCAATTTCATCTAATCTAGCTTTACTTAGGCCAAACTGACCTAGCCTAACCTAACTTAACCTAGCCTAAGCCTAACACAACCTAACATGAATCTAAACTAACTTAATCGAACCCAAAACCTAACTAAACCTATGACAAACTTAATCTAACCCAAACCGAACCTAATCCAAACTTAATCTAACCCAAACCGAACCTAGCTTTAACTTAAATTATCCTAACATAACTAACCAATCTTTACCTGATAAAGCCTAAAATAACCTTATCAAACCTGAACTTTATGAAGTATTACCACAACTTAACCCAACTCAAAATCTCCTAACGTATTTAAAACCTGATGTCATCAAAATCTAACCTAACCAAAACCAAATCTAGCTAAGCCTAATCTAACTTAACTTATTCTTGCCTAACTAAATTTTGCCTAACCTAACCACAACTAAATATAAAGAAAAGTTAAACAAACCTATCCTTAACTAACCTATTCTAACCTAAGCTAAACCTAACTAAAACCAAACACAGCCCAACCTAACTTAACTTTAACCAAAACCTAATATAACCTAACCAAACCTAACCTATACACATTTTCATATCGTTGGAATTTAAAGAACCTCCACATACAGTGACGACAAACAATCCTTCGAATGGAACGGCGTACAGAAAATAACAACAACTTAACTTAACAGAAGGAATAAAAGTAGTTATTGTATGCAGAAATAAAACGACAGCGGTCTGGTCTGTGTTGAGATTGGGTCTATGTTTTGTTGTACGTAAAGATTCTAAAATCCTGATATCAGAGTGATACGCTGATGAAACTCTCTCAAAATGATCTATAGAGTAAGGATGGTTGGACTGCTCGCAATGCTGTCTTGGAATCGAATGAGGTAAAACTACTAGAGTACGGTTCGTTCTGAAGGAACGTCCTAAATGCTCATAAAACCCTATATTGTACTGCTTTTGAGTACTCTCAATGTAAGGACTCTGGCAAGTTTCTCAAGTGTATCTATTAATGATGTTGGATCGTAGCTCAGAGGGCAGCCGATCTTTACAGTTGCAATAATTACGGATTTAAACGTCTTTCCTGGGAGCCAAAATTATCTGGACTTTCATCAAAGTACTATTGTCCCATGCTCCACAAGACAATAGCTGCTCGCTTCTATCACACTTTAACCAATTTTGTTACCAGAGGAAGTTCGACTGTAGTAGAGAATACGGGAACTATGGTACATAAGTACGTTCATAATCAATATTCTAAATAGTAGCGTTATAATTTCACGGGAATTTCAACTGTAAATGTTCAATGGTAAAACAATCATAATTCATCATGATATAAAAACAATCAAAATTCAATTTTCGTTGACACTAGACATATTGGGAGACACTTGTTCGTAAGCAGCTTTGCCTCTGGGGGACTCGTTGTCTCTTGTAACATTTTCTGTAGTAGGAAGATGCTCCAAATTTGGCCAGAGAAGAATTTTCTTGACTCTGATGCAATATTCAAAGCAGCGCATACTGTTTGCATATCGCGGGCCACCACGAACGGCGCTGCTGAGAGGGCCCGGGTAACTGTGCTCTCAGAGCTTCTTTAGGCTGCTCATCTGTACAGAGCTAGCAACTCGGTCGGACTCAGGCTGTGAGAACGAGGTGCTTAACATTACAGTGAAACTATTTGTAAAATTCGCTTTAAACCTGAATTCAGTGTTCAGAGCATGTCCTAGAAGTGCCCATTTCGAGAATAAAATATTTTTCGGTTTTAGAGAGTACTGTACAGAGGCGAAAAATGTCAGCCTCATGTCCCGACATTGTGATGTTCACTCGGCAAGCGACTTCCTTAGTACTTCCCATAATCATGCGAGTCACTATGCGAAGATATGTGAACCTTGTTTTTGAAGTATTTACTGCATCAGTCGTTCGTGACTGTTCCAGTATATGTACGTGCCGTATACGTGTTAAAAATAATTACAAATAATTTTGTATACTAATCAACCCGGCAATAACACCCAATTTCCTGACAACATGCCAGGGGTTTGCATTAAATTTAATTAAACTAGCATTAATTGAGTTGTATCCGATTATTTTCGGAAGATCCTTCAAGCTGCCCGTCAAAATGCGGTTTTGAAGAGTGTCCCGATCCGCCAGTCTGGCACCGGGACCTGAAGACATCGTAAAACAAGTCTTTTCCCGTTCGAGTTCGACAAAACCGTGACATAATTTTCATCTTGGGTGAGGCAGAGTGCGGCCAAACTATTTGTAGTCATTTTGCTAGAGTGGTATGTTGTTGGTAAAACTGAAAAACATTAGCCCGCAATGCCGTTGTGAATAAATTTGCAGTTGAACAAACAATGTGGATTTTTCAATTTAGCTGATACGCTGTTTGAAATTTATGCTGAAACTTCTATGCCACCCGAACTTTGTATCCTCTGATAAGTTTCATCTCTATTTTCGACGTTTTACTGACGCCTAGTTATTAATTGTTGCAGTTTGCTTATGTAAAAGGGCAATAATATATTTCCTCGAAGAGAAAACAACTAATGCGTTTGCCGTTTCTTTGACTTACTTTCGAAAACAATTTTATTCCAATATCGCAAAATTACACAAAATTTGTTGAAGCATCCTTCCGGTTGAGACCGTGATGTTCCGCAGCAGTGATGGGTCCGTTATACTGTTTTTTAGACGCTGTCTTATTCTTCTTCCGAGCTTTCATGTGTGGTCTTATTATTTTACGATATTTTTCTAGGAACATTAAAGTTTGATTGTTTCTAAATATTTGAATAGCTCAAGCGCTGTAAACGACCTCTAATGCTGAAAACATTTTCGTTAAGTAGATTTTCTCAATGGGATTTGACGCTCATTCATCATTCATGAAAACATAAATCCTATTTATGTACACTGGAGGCTCAATTGAAGGTCGATCTCGCGAGCAGTTTGCGGAAGGAGCTTCATCAGGATAGTGATGACCAAGGAGCGCATCATGACGCCATTGAAACAAAATTTCCCTTCCGTCGTGTTCCGGGGTTAAATCCACAATTTCTCATTTCTTTGTTACTCGACAAGATAGGAAATTTTTTAGTCTAGAACTTTGTTTTTGTAGTCTGGTGAACGAATTTTTAAATTTTTCTCTCTAATAAAATACCAGGAATATTTATAATAAAGCGTGATAAAAAAACACAGATTCACAAGAATAACTGGCATTTTCGATTGTTCAGTAATATAAGGGGTTAGATAATAACTGTCAATTACCAGTAACAAAAATTATGTAACATAGCGTCACTCTGTAGATCCCGCCAATGTAATCTTGTGTTTCAATCTAATTAGCTTAATGAAAAATGATCAAATCAGAGCCTTTAGTGTATACTTTTGCAAATTATTTTCTATTTATATTCTGATGCATTATGCAGACTGGATAGATTATTATGGAATACTCTACTACGTTCACTTCAGTTAATAGCTTTCACGCAATTTTTTCCTTGGGCATAAATATTCCCTATCGCCTTCGTTTCATAGCTCTATTGCATGCACCTAGCACATTATTTTTAGCACTTGGAAAGTAAGGTCATTTAACATCACAAGTAATGTCACTTTCATTTATCAAATGCAAGATAACTTGCACTTCAACTAATTGGCAAGTGAAACATAACTTCAGAAAAATATCCTTTCGGTTTCACATTCGCTGACTGATAAAACGTTTATTCTTGAAATGGAGTTGAAGTATTTTCTATATTTTTTAACGTAACTCAAGGAAAAGTTTTCGATCATAGTTGATGCTTGTTATTCGAAGAGGCTTCTTTTTTTGCATTCATTTCTAGCACCAAATACGTGAGGGATACCGCCAGCGATATACAAAAAAAATCTCCTAATTTACCACCTAGCACCTAGGGGCAGAAACAATGATGCCAGTTCAAAATTGAGCTTTACCTCTTAGACTTGAAGAACAGCTGCTTTAAAATAATTCAAACCAAGCTTATTCCAAACGAACAGAATTTAAATTTTGCCACTCAGTTAAATTTACAACAAAAATCTTTACAATTTCAAGTGAAGTAAAATATTTGGAGCCCTTTCCGTAGATTATTTATGACTTTGTTTTGGCTCCAACTAAGATTCAGTGGATCTCAAAACATTATTCAGGACAGCTTTGTTTAGCAGCGCCTCACCTCTTGAAGATTTTCTAAGTCAACAACGAACTGTTTGCCCGCGAAAGATAAAAAAAAAGATAATTATTTTGATAGCAGACGACTGCAATGGGGCTTCACGGTTCAAATTTGGATTGCCAGAGTGTCGTGGCTGACGGAGAGACTCTGCTTTTCATATGATTTTTACTATCGTTGTAGTTAAAGTTTCGATTTGAAGAACGGTGAAATTTTAATTTGATTGATAAGTGTTGTGCTGATTATGTTGGAATTCTCCTCGAATTAGTTTCGGAGAAAAATGTGTAATTCTAGTATCAGATTTATCGGTGATTTCGCGTTAAATTTTTAATTAACGTGGCCCAGATTTACTCTTCTATTAACTGCCATTGATGTGAAAATTTATCATTCCAGCTACTTATCAACGAGCATGAAGTTTTAGGTACTTAATTTAAAATATGGAATTTGAAGGTACAAACTGTTCACATTCTGGAAGGCGTATGACAACTATGTGAATTTTCCATAGTGATTAGGTGAGAGGCCTAATTTAAAGTAATCTTTAAATTAGCAACAGGGAAATTCATTAAGAGTTTATTGAAATTAAAAATACAGCCTTTTAGTCTTTCATCTAAAGACAACTATTTGATTGCAGAACTCATGGCTAATTTTTCTTTATTAAGCCCCCCACCTGCAGTCAAATCGTTAAAAACGCAATTCTTATTGCTTTAAAAAAAAAGTCCATGGCTAATCGTATTTCCTTCTGTCATGGGGTCGTTCAGACTGATCCGAAAAAAATCATCTGAGCATTCTTCCATTCCTTTAAGTTAGTTCAGTTTTTTAAAGACACAGTTTACAGACATAAAAACTACAAGAAACAAACGGTCTTCACAATGCTTCAATCATCTTTATCAAATAAGGCAGTCACCAAAGAATTCAGATTTTTTATAATATTTCTCCAATAAACTGGATATTCGCCACAAAACGCTTTCTAAAGAAAGCAAATTGAACCACTTATCTCTGATAGAACTTAAAAGAAACGTATCAGTACTCTGATGGAGTTGTTGTGGAAAGAAATTCTCGGTTTAAAAGAAGAACATTTGTCCTTGGTTAATTTTGCCTAAGATGGCGAGTGGTCATCAGGCTCACGTTTCGTTCGAGCTTCATGGGACAAAGTCAGACCAATGTACCCTCAACTCGGAGATAAATTCTCTCACGAATGATTTTTAGGCCATTGCTATTGCTCGGCGATTAATGGAGCAATCACTCGCTCAGTTTTTGGTTGCAGTCTCATCAATTCAGGCACGAAAACACTCGCTCTCCTAAATTGGCCAACCTGGAGCTGTGAGTTAAAAAGTGCACTTTTTTAAGCGACTTGAGTGGCGTGCTGGAATTTCCCGCCTTCAATGTATGCACGCACGGCAGGAGGAGGTCAGTCGGATTTCTCATGGACACTTAGTCGCTCGGAATGCATATGAATGACTTCTGAAGACGAAACTGGGAAAGATTACAGGGCCCAAAGATACATATTTAAATCAATATATCGATTGGGATGATTCAATCTAAAATAGTTTCACTCAGGTGGTGAATAGTCAGAATTCCTGTCTCATCGTTACAGTTTTGCCATTCATACCAAATACGTGACAGAAATATAAACATGCAGGTGCCAGAAAGAAGAATAATGAGTAAAAGTAGATGTATTTGAAAAACGTATTATAATTTTTAATCGTTTCACTAATCGTCAACCTTAAATTTGAAAAGTCCTAAACGAATTAAAATATTCATCCGTTCTCTTAAAGGATCAATAGTAAAGTAAAGGAAAAAAAATTCCTTCAATTTTAGTATTAAAGAACTATGCGAGAGTATGAACATTTCTACATGCACTGAATACTCCTTACTGTAAAAAATAGATTCCGAGCTACGAGTCACAATAGTTATATTCTTTATTTTTTATTTTATTACACCCAACTCATTCCCACAACATGTCATTTCCTTCTCGTGAGCTGCTCTAAATTCGAAGTGCATAGACTAGCGCAAGGCCAGACCTGGGTCTGAACTACTGAAATTAATTCAATCAAAATTCGTAGGCGCACAGATTTTGCATTTGGATCAAAGCTCCAAGGTAACTAGCTGCTCTGCCCGACACCGTCACCATAATGACGAGGGTTTGAGGGTACGGCGAGCGCCATTAATCTCATGTTTGCCTAATACAGTTTTGGTAAAGTGAATTTAAATTAATCACTAGTAGCACGTTGAACTTGTGTATAGATAGTTAGGAATTTGTGCTCAATTTCATAGAACTAACAAAAAAAGCCATCGCTAAGGGAGATTTCAACTTAATACCGCTATGAAAACAAAAAATTGCATGGAGAAATTTTAAATTGAGACAGTTATGCTAACATAAAATTGCAAGGAGAAATTCCAACTTAATACAGCTATGAAAACACAAAATGGCAAGGAGAAATTCCAAATTTATGCAGTTATTAAAACATAAAATTGCCAGTAGAAATTCTCCATTTCATGCAGTAATTAACCGGAAAATTCTGATACTGGAAAACAATTAGTATGTAAATAGGTTTAGTACGTGTGAGTAGGTTTTTACGAATAATACCAAATTTTTATGCGTGTAACAGCCTGTGAATTTTTAACAAACGAGAATTAAAAACAATAACTTAATTTTAATGAGGGTAAATCTGAATCTGCATCACTCTGTATAGAAAATAAATTGAAACAAAAGTTGAACTGAAATCAAATGTTTACTCAATTAATTGTTTTATAAGTGAGTTGAAAAACTCATTTCACTTAGTATTAACATTTAATTACTTTAGTTATTCGCATTCGACTCTAAAATATAAAATAAATTGAGAAGAACGATTCGAGCACAAGAGTCCTTGACTATTGCTCTTCTGCTGCTACTTCCAACTGCTGTCTTTTCTACTCCTTCTGGACTGCCTTCTACCACTCCTGGACAGGAATAATGCACTAGTAGAATATTACAAGTTGATACAAAATTTACTAGCGAAATCCGAATAGGCTTCAAACTGGACTTAAAAAAAATATATTTGCTCACTTTTTGGAGAAGGCAACTCATACCCAAGTATGTTTGTACATTTATCAAAATTATTGTTTTATTTAATGAAGCCAATGATCTATTGAATTTTTTAGAAATAAACGTCATTACCTAACATATCTGAGTTCCAACTAGCGTTGCTTCTCTAGACAATGAGGCATTCATCAAAATATTTTATAGTTGATTTCTTTTAAGCTCAACTACCCGGCAGCCCCGCTTGCATTTATAGGAATGAACTTTAAAACTGCGCAGAAACCTCGTAAACAAAAATTCTATTGAAAATTAAAAGAATGGAAATGTCCTAATTTTTTAATTATGTCTTGCGCTTACATGTGCTAAACTTGATTGCTGGTAAAAAAGTAACATGAATTAAAAACAATCGTTGTCGTCTGAAGCAAAATGTGATATCCATCACAATGAATATCTTGAATATCTTGAATAACTTGAAAATGTTTGGGCCTCTATGCCCTGGCCACACTGGAGTGCCGCCGGTTTGTGTGCATGGTGTCCCTTTGCATATCCTTGAGCTGTTGAATGAGACCGTTTCCCTCCGTCGTCTGATGGTAGTGAGGCAAGGGCGGCCTATCAGGGACAGTTTGAAGGAAGTTATCCAGCTTCTAATCACCCAACTGACCTCAATGGCCAATAATGACGCGTCTGATTTTTATTTAATTGCATTCTCTTATTTTCAACATCAGGAATGCTCTACAAACACTTCCATCTCAGTTCAAAAGAGGACGTTGTTCTATTTTATGAACTCGTGAAACGGGGCGACGTTAATGAAAGACTTGGGAGGAAACTGGGGCTTGCTGCCCAAGGCTCTTCTTTTATATTTAAGTTGAGTGAGATCGTGATACCCTTCCTGAATTTTCCTGAGTGCTACGTGCGGTATAAGAATAGCTTAATTATGACTCGAACTTTATTGTCACTTGATCTATTGCCATTCTTTCCCTGTAAATCCATATTGTTCAAAATCTTAGATTAAGTTGAGATTTTTTTTTTGCACATGTCTGAAGAAAGTAACATTCCAATTGGAAAAATACAAAACCATGATTTATTCGTTATTTCCATCATATACTGTCTTATTGAAGCTGAAAATCAAATTCGTACCGAGGCTGACTGCTAGAGAGCAATATGTACTGTCATTGAGATTCTTTACTTAAAGATTTTACGATTCTACTTGCACATTTCCTTTCACCCACAATACCGGAGGCGTGTGGGTTAGGAAAGTCTGAACTCATTTTTTCGAAGAAGGTAGCTCATCTCAGTATAAAGTTTGTTAGAAAATTTTCGATTGAAAATATTTCCAGGATAAAAAAGAAATTAATGAATGATAAATCGATTAACCTTACCCCTGATCTCAAGTTTTAAAGTACATTTATTTGGACCCTTCGTTATGGATTTTTAGCGACTCTAACGTTTAACGGAAACTGAAGAATTTCCAGCAAACAAGTGCACATTATTGTCATTTTCTCAGTACAGGTTACAGAAAACTTGAGTCTCCGACAGCAGCTCTTCATTCTATTTTGGACTGTAAATCAAAAGTTACTTTGAGTCTGGTGTACGAGACGTAAAACTGCAACCCAAGAGGCAGGTTTAACCCTTGAAGCCTAAGTTCTACTCTTTGATTGCAAAGAGATGTGTGTACCCTAAAATTTTGCGTAATAATCCGATATTCCTTGAAATTTAAATAATTTCTATTTTGTTTTCCGCCATCGATGAACTGGTTTTCTGAAGCAGGCCAGTAAAAATCTGACGCTGACTGGAATGAAAAAATCTACCTGAAGATTATTCAGTAAAAATATTAATTTTCGATCCGCTTTTGAAACTCACCGTTTCAAGACACGCAATTTTTTTTTGCGCGGCTTCTTCACTTCTTTTGTGGGCTGCAACCGCCGCCCATACTCCTCCCCCCCCTCCTCCTTCTGTGGGGCACTGAAGTCGTCCGCCGGACGGCCGCGCAGAGCGGGTGAAATGAAGCGGCCAAACCTTGATGAGCCTCCATTATTTGCGGCTTTTGTGATGCTTCCGCTTCAAAACCCACCAAAAGATTAGGGATTTCCAATAATTGAAGGACGAACACAAACAAAAGGGAGAATTCAAGCATCGTTGTCTGGTGAACGGTGAGGAAATTATTCATTTAGCTCATCATGTTGAGACCTGAGTATGTACCAAATATCCCTTTCCAAGGGCAAAAGACGAAAATTTCTGCCATAGATTCTTGTCTGGCTTAATTATAATATTTTGTCTTGGCCACTGAGCTACACACCAATGCAAGCTTCGACCCCAGGTTCAGTGTGGGTTGCATCTGCTTGGTTTTACTCATTGACTCGCTGGCACAACTCGTAGTTATGCAATTACGATCGTCATGGTGTGCTTGTAATGAGACGTTACACTTTAACGCTGCGTGTAGAAGATCTGAAAAACGGCTTGAAGCTTGGCATTTGATCTTAAAAAAATTAAAATGTACGTAATCAGGATAATGAAGAACTGTGTTACCTTCTCAGCTTAATCAGCATTACGATAGAGTACCGAGAAATATATCTTGTTTTATGATCACTGCAACAAACAGGTTGATTAACTGGCGGCCTAATGTCAAGAAATTCATAGATTTACATCATTTTTTGTGAACTGTAAACTAACATTTGAGAAAAATATTTATTGCACAGTAAAAATAATCGCGGCATGGCACATTTAATGAAGTGATTAATAGGCGTTACACGGCAGCGCGTAGTTGTGCTCAAGCCCGATCTATTTTTCTAGTACTTAAAATAACCCATTCTTGTGTAACTCAACTTTCAAATTATTATAAGTTTTCTATTGCACACACAATGGCAAAGCTTCCTTTTCTCTCATCTCTTGCGTCATTGACCAAAACAGACACTACATCGAATTTCGGGTTTGCATGTGCAGTGTTCGTCTGCACCATTGTCAACATATGGCGCTGCTTCAAAAATATTTGTGAATTATAACAATCTAGCATTCTATTGTGAAATCAAGTTATGCATGTATAGTGTACGCAGGTACGCTGGGAAAAATATTATTATTACTATTATTTGTAGGTCAAAGAAATGATGAGTTCCCGTGACACAAAAATAAGATTTACAACTTGAACACACTGTAGCTTTTTGAGGAAACTATTCAACAGTTACTGTGTGAAACGCTAGCTTATAATAATCAATGATGAGTTAGAACACGTCTCTAAAATTATCAGTTTTATGTTTTATGGGCGCATGCATCCAAAATTAAGCCTCGCAGACACGGTGGCAATAAATTCTCTCTGAATTAGAGCTGCGCGTCGCAATAAATAACTTTGTTCGAAAGCGTAGGATATTTATCGTCCGTGTGGTGCTGGTTTTCGCCCCTCGGGAAAAGCTTCATCAACAAATGCGTAAACTAGAGTCAGTGACTCGGTAGCATCAAAACGTGCTGAGCGCAGGAAAGTTTCCAGCTTTTATAAAGTAGTAATTCAAATCAGAGGTAATTCATTTACACGCTGGCAGAACGGCGTCACATCTGTGACTTTCTCTAAAGATTGTCCAAAGGTCAGCGTAAAGTGACGCTCGGATGAAGTTAAAATGAGCAAATCATAGGAAAAAATTGCTTCCAAATGTATATATACTGCTCAGCAATATTTTTAAATGATATGAGAAGCATAATTTTCCTTCATATTCAGAAGACATCGTGAAGAGAAACTTCATCTTCCTATTCGGATACTTCTTGCCTACTCTCTTTATTTAAGAAGAATCTGAAACGAGTTTCAGGGGCGTCTCCTTTGTGCAACTAGATCTAACTAATGCTAATGAAAGCCGGGCCTCAAAGCAACAGGTGCCATACATTGTTGCTTGTTTTTGCACTCACCCAGTCGCAAGGCTCCGTCATGTCATTTCTTCGTTGCCTCTCGGAAGCAGCGCTCAAATTAACCGCGGTGTTCTTGGCAAGAAAGGTGATGTATTTTTGAGAGGTAGTGCGAAACTGAAGGAATTTGGGTCGCTAACTCTGAGGAATTAGGACAATAGGTCTTGTCACCGGGGCAGAGGCGGTTGTTGTGAAGGACCGAGTTGTCTAGACTTGGGGAGGCGGGTTAATGGCGTAAGGGATGAGCTCAATTTCTCGGAGGTACAGTATATGTGGTCAGAAAAAAGAGATTAGTTCTTCATTTTCATCAAACAAGGAGCTCCTGCGCTGATATTTATATTTGAAATGCACATGCCGGCGTCTATTACTTGAAGGATATCCGCGAGTCAAGATGAGACGGCATGTTAAAGTCGCGTCAATAAGGGTGACAAGACAAGTAAGGGCGAAGCAAACCAGTGGTTGCTAGTGTAAAAATACAAGTTTCTAGAGTACTGTGGGAGCTTAGTAAATTTAATGCCAGTAGACGGTCACCGTTGAGACGGAAAGGCTAGGTTAAATATTTGTAGGACGTTTTCTTGATTTTAAGTACAATCAGATATGTTATGCAATGCATATATTGAACCACTTCAAATATTGAATAAATTTTTCGAAGCTGCGGAAAGAAGATTATGAAATTCTTTTTGCCACATTCTTGTAAAAAATATAATTCCTGTCGGAGTTCTGAATATTAGAGCCAGCGATACCAACACATTTTATTATAAATATTATCGCATTCTGTACGTTATTGGATATAATATGTAAAGTGTTTGAAACTAGTTTGCTCAAGTGTTTTTAAGTAGCTTATTCACTCCCATTGCTATTAGCTCGCCCCTGCTGAACTTTATGACCGAATAAACATACGAAAACTCCTGCGTTGGCATTACATCGACTGAAGTAGGCTGTGGATTTAGAGAGTTTAATTTGCAAAAACTGCATATTTTATGTTCAGGGAGGGTGCGGAAGAAGGAAAGGGGAGCAGCTGTATTTTATAGCAAAGGCTTTGAAAAAGTGATAGGCGAGATGTACAGGCAGCCACAAAAGTGCAGACCGTTGTTGTGGGTGACGGAGCTGACGATGGAGGCTATTTTTCTACAGAGGCGATGAAGATTGCTGGCCAATTAAGGGACGTTAGTGCCATTTAATTCAATGGCACTGGTGATATCTTAAAAAGGGCAATTTAAAATCGTTTTTGTCTTCGTTGGGAATTACTGTCGAACCGAATTTAGCCATTAGGAAGGATTTCAATAGCATTAGGCCACTGAGAAAATGTTGCTGAATGAGTAAAACAACTATCTCATGTCGGGCATATCTACTGTGCAACTATTTATAAAAGCGTATGCTCTATTTTCGTTCTCATAAATGTATTCTAAATAGTATTGTCAGTAGAAACATTTTAGGGCTCATCTTATGTGTTATTTTAAAAACTATTATACATCTAGCAATGTTTGACCAAGTTTTTGTGTGCATTTGTGAAATATGAGTTATTCATTTTTGTTAAAAATATTCTCAAAGGCTTACACGCATTCTTGGACTACCAAGAACAAGCGATCAACAAATTTTCAAGCATACCATTCGCATAATCTTACGCAACAGTCACTTCAGACTTAAATTGGAATGTAATTAGCATAAACACCAGCCATAATGTATGCCGGGATGATATACATTACATATGTCTTGTTCAAATAAAATTTCGTACTAAAAATTTTATTTTTAATAGTTATTAGTTCCATATAAAGTGTTTGTTGAAAAATCATTTAAATATGTACAGAGAAGTACAGGATTTCATCCGAGAGCACCACAGGGCCGCAAATGGTTCATGGCCAAACATTGAGATCAAAATGGTGCCATAGAAAACATGGCGTCCGCAGTTCCTTCTGCCTGCAATGAAGTCGTCAATCAACACAGAATTAAATGTGTTCGGGAACCGCCCCGCAGTACCGAGCCGGTCATAAGTCAGCTGTTTTCAAATATCAATTCTGATACAGAAAATGAGGAATTACAATTTTGTCTGGAAAATTTTGTAAGCCTAAAACCTGATTCTTTGGTGAATAACATTGAATAAAATAAAATATGGCTACAAGAATGAACCAAAACGTCTATTCTTGGGTTAAAATGCAAGTTGTATGCTGTCGTAACACGAAATTATTTTAAAAGTTTATTGTGACTGATGGATTGCAGTAATATGTAGTATTATATGTCCATGGGTAATTTTTTATCATAATTTATGATATCAACCTTAAAATTACATTACTGATCAAGTTCATTGTCATTAATTCGTATTTTGGTTAATGTTTTAATTACTTTCAGTGATAATGTAAAAATACTACTATTCTCATAATAAATAATACTATTATGATTTTAGGTAATACAACGAATTTTCAGCTTTCATCGACCCATAATTCTTTGTCATATTCTCGTAACAACAACACCTAACATTATGCCGCTCACCTTCTCAACGAAACAGCTTCAGAAGAACACACCCTTCGTGGACGGGCGGCCAAAACTTAATTGATTTGCCTCTCCATCACGGAACGCACTGTAGTACGACCTGAAAAATATCTTCCCGTCACATTATTGGTCAGTAATCCTCCTTCCTTCACTTCTTCTGAACGTAAAGAGGCTCCACAATCCTTTGCATCGGCCCCAACCCCCTGACTACTTCAGCGCTGCATTACGGCCTCTCGCCAGCAGCTCGCTCATCTCCTTCGCTGCGTCTGTGTACATGCGTACGAACGCAAGCACTCTGCCGGTCAATTATTCGTTTCTGTTATTTTTTCCTGCTTTCCGTTGCCCCTAACTTCTCAGCATGTTTCTGTTTGTCAGATATTTTCCTTATTTTGCATTGCCTGCGTTGCGAGAAGCTAATTCTTGGCGCAGTTTGTCAACGTCATTTGCGACGGTAGCCGCTTGGCACCTTTTCAAAACCTCTTCTTTCGGAGCGTAGCTTAGCGAGTGAATGTAACGCCCGTCGTTCAAATAATCTTCATAGAATAATGTATAAGATAAACATGACAGTAGCATTTTGTTGAAATAGTACTTCAAGGCCGGGACAATTCTAAGCCATGAACAGTTGGGCACAGATTTAGTAAGAAGTGTTGATGCCACGAACGATTGTTAAGAAACCTTGGAATCGAAATTTTAGTCACGTTAACAGGTCGAAATAATATTTGAAAGGTGAATCCGTAACATTCAATCTGCTTGGATCGTGTTCAATATTACGTGAGTCAATATGAAATCAGTGGTCGCAAAATTAAAACAATTTCTCATGCAAAACTATCCATATTTGGTCAAACCAATATTAAACCAGTTTTCTGTGTGAAGAATTGAATAAAATTTACAGTTGACGTAATGGCACCCTCACTGGAGCTCATGAAATCATATGTGAGGTAGCAAGTCTTTACCGGGCAAATTTGATAACTCAGTCTTAGCACGGAGTTATTACATTCCGAGCAGCCAGAGAAAATGTTGTGAGCATGAAACAAAGTTCAAAAGTGAAGTAATGCAGAAATCGCTTCCCGAGAATGTTCCGTATTCGCCGTCAAAGCTGGTGTGCTGAGAAACTAGAGACGATTAGAACTGGTGAAAACGATAAAATATTTATATCTTTAACCACGGCACAACGATATCCCCAGCTGTTCATTTCTAAAACATTTACAACATTAAAAGCAACTAACTGGGGCAACCGCAAGAAAAAATTTCATTGCGTTGTTCATACGACATTGTTTGAAGTCCTGATCAGAACTTGAGATGGTAGAAAAGTTACGAAGATAAATTTAAATTTCAAGTCCTATTTGAGTCCAAGAGCAAGTTAGATGGAAGTGAGTCATTTTAATTCCGTCATGATCAACTCTGCTCAACTGACGGGAGCTCGCTGCTGCAGGCAGCTGTCATTTTAACCACTGCAGCTAGGCAATGATCCTCGCTGATATTGGATTTTATGAAATTTTAATTATTTTAATTTTAAGTTTAAGAAAAGCGTGGAAATTTCCTCCCTCCTAGTCTTGACCAACGCTTATGTTCAGTAAGGTTGCAGAGCTCGACTTAACTCCTGACTTTAATTCTTGTAACTTTTGGGTACAAGCCTTCGCTTCGAGGTCCAGCGTTCATTATGGGCTCTTGAACTCAACTTACGAACGGCAGTCAGGCAGTTCTCGTAACTTGTAAGTAAAAGGATAGACAGGAATATGGAACTTACGCAGAGTTATTATAACCTCGGAAGATTAAGCTATCTCGTCACTTCGGCGCTGAGAGATTTAAAAGTCATTTTTGTCCTTCATCTTTCTCTAAATAGCTACCACTACTGTGATAAAATCTGCTATACGTTCCCAGCGTCCTTTGCTTTCTTGAAAGTTATCTCCACGTTACAGAGCAGTAACAGGAAGCTTAAGGACGTAACGGTGCCACTACATCTTATAAAGCGCCATTTGGCGTTAGTAATTGAGGCGAATGCGGGATGGGAAGACACGGCGGGTAATTCTGGGCCGGTGCCCGTGATGTTAGTGTCCTGCACGGCATGTCCACGACTGGTGCAGTCGGGCAATTAGGATTAGTTTTCCACTAAATAGTCCTGCTCGGACACCGGTTCACTGCAGCATAACCTGGCGTAAGCGTCCACATGCTGCCAACTCAGGCTATTTATTGCTAAGAAGCGGTAGCGAGTGTATGCATAGCGTGCGTTAAGTAATTAGGCGGGCGAACAAATCATAGTGTAATAAATTATGAGATGATACATTACGTACGAATGTCAAAAAGGAGTGCTATGTATGTATGAGCAAACCTAAATAATTACTTGAATAAAAATAACTTGCTGGTGTATTTTTTTGTTTATTTACGGTCACGAATACTCAATACGAAAAGAATTCCGTTTGAATAAAGGTAATAGTGAACAGTCCCTGATATTTTTTCCAGAATTAGCCAATGATATTTAGTAGCATAAAATAAAACATACTAGAGTACTAAAAATATAAATAAAGAACATCTACTTAAGATTTTCCCCCCTGCATCGTATTACAGCGTCAGAACAGTGCACTAAAGTCTCTGAATTATAAGCAAAAAAACACAGCCCAGCCGGAAACGCAAACATTACTGCAGTTTTAATATTCTTTACTCCATTTCCTAAAGTGACATCCTTTGAAAAACATCCTTCAAGTCCTACTTTATCCTTCCCTCAGGCCCAGCTGCACTCCTTTGATCATGCGGCAGGGCACAAACCGTGCTAACCATAGGCACAAGGCACAAACCGTGCTAACCATAGGCACAAGGCACAAACATGGCACAAACCGTGCTCACTATAGAGATGCCGACAAATGGTGACGCTTCGTAATGAGACTGGCAGCGATCTGCGATGATGCAACAGCGCTCTGTAAGCTGGACCTCTGATAATATTGATAATTCTTCCAGTGATCCGTGCGACGGTCGTTTGGAGACCGTCGATGGAGATTACCTGTGTTGTAAGGGTGGGCGGTTGGGGCTGTGGTTGGGGCTGTGCCAAGGAAAAACATTCGAAAAAAGGGCTCCGTATGGCTTCAATGAAGAAGTGGAGTCGTTCATGCATCACGAAACTGAAAAATTTATAACGTGTTTCATTTATTACTAATTTTTCTACACTCGCACAATTTTTTTCGAGATCTAATTCTCAGTGTTCATTTACTATACAAGAGTAATTCATTAACTTATTCAGAAATAAGTATTTCGTAGCTGAAAAAAGATGAAATACAGGAAATATACTGAACCACTGATAGTAACAAGATTTCGGGTAAGGTTACTGTAAGTTTAGCGGTTAACAAAAAATACATTCATTTTTCACCAGTGTTTTCACTGGTCAATTATGAACAATTTCACTGTAACGAACATAACATATTCCCATGTCCTTTCTGTGCTGCTGTGCCCTCACTGCCCTCACACCCTGAAGCGCCTCCCCTCCCCCCCTTGCTAACTGAGTTTCAAGTCAACAGCCGCGCAGGCCACAATCAATGCATCAGGGGCCGAATATTTAAACGATGCTACCATGGGCGAGTTGTGGTGAGCTTTCTCTGCTTGAAAAGTGGCTTTTATGAGATATAAAGGCTTTAACTGAGACATATGTTTAGCAACTGAAAGTTTAACTCCGCTGCGTTTGCTGCCAAGATGTCTAGGTAAAAACGAGAGTAAAGTGGGTTTGCATTGAGGGAGGTGTGGATGCCTTTTTGCACTGAAAATTGTTCATTAATGTTCCAATTAAAAGAAATTTGGTATTAACATACACAATAGCAAGACGTTTTGCCTTGGCTGATGATGTATTATACTGCATCGTATAAAATGGATTGAAAATGATCTTTGATCACATTTTGCCATCCAAATGCTGAGGAACATTTAAGGACTGCTTAGGGAGAGTAGTTTGAGGAACGCTCGTGTAAAAAAAGTGCTGTCATACTTTGAAATGTCAATTTGAAGTTAAATTTTTTAGGCTGTTCTACGCGTGGCTTTAAAATGGGCGAATTTTGCCGAAGGCGAAGTTTTATTTTTATAGGAAGACTGTATTTTTCACATCAAATGGATTTGTCTGATAAAGTAGTACGTCGTTTTGCATTTTTGAGTAGAAAAAAATATTACATCGCAGGTTTCTGAATAGCGTTTAAGAACATTTATCTCAAACGCGTATATTTATTTATGTAGTTCTTCACTACTTTTTCCTAATATTCCTTTTCACTGGCATATTTTTTCTATTTGTTCTACGACTTACTCGGAATGAAATTTTCAACAGCACTAAAAACAGTCTTGAGAAGTGATGTCATTCAGACGCGCTCTTAGTCCTTATTTTCTGATGGCAGCTCAAATTTTATGAGTACCGAGCAGCCGGATGTAGACTAGAAGCCAGCCGACTAGAGTATTAAATCACAATAAACGAGCCGAGTTTTGGGGGAAGAAAACTTGTGTTCCTCTTAAATTTTTCCCTCAGCAGACTTTACAAATTAGGTGCCGGCAGAATACGGGAAACTTTCGGCACTCACGTGACTGATGACCATCAGAACGAGCTGCAGGCTGCAGGCTGCAGGCTGCAGTTTGCAGGCTGCAGGCTGCAGTTTGCAGGCTGCTCTACGACGCCATGTTTCCCTGATGTTACCGTGCCTCAAATTAGGCGGTTGTAGCCTTGTAAGTGCTTTGTTCTATTCTTGCACGATTAAAAGGGCTATCCTTGGGTGTTTGACATGTTTTGTTTACTATTGAACCACTGGCATTCTTTCAAAACTGAGTTTAAATATCAATGTTACATTAATTCGAGTATTGAAAACCTGGAGACCTGAGTGAGTCATTTGAAATGTCGAGCACTTATTTCAAGTATAAAATAAACATCAGTGAATCATCCTTTCTATTTTATCACTCTAAAGAAACTTCGCTTTTTACTCTTCCTCACTCGAAAATTCAACGCTTTCAACGTCAGTATGGGGTGCACAGACAGCTACGCAGATAGGATTGAAGCACCTTTGGCTACAGTGTTTTAAAGAATTTTCACCATCATTTCTCAGTAAATCTTTCACCCCGGCGACGTGTGGAAGCATCGCACTCCCATTTTCGGATTGGCATTTCTGCCGTGGGCAGGATACGGTGCACAATGCAATATCTTGACGCAGCTGTGCGATTATAGGTACCAGGAAGCGGATTGCGCTGAGTGCCAGGAGGGCTCGCCTTGGGGCGCTTGCGTCCTGAGCCTCTGAGGAGGAGCGACTGCAGCGAGGGGATGGAAAGGTCAGAAGGATTATAAATGCAACCCTAAATAGCATAGAAGTGACAGTACGAGCGTGCTTCTTTCCATGTTTCAAAATTAAGCTATAACGGCTAATTATGTGGTCAATCGAGAATGAGATTTAGGAATGCTACGAGCATTTGTTTTAAAAATTTAGCAAGAGAGGTGGCTCTTGGTATTGCATGTTCCGAAAAAACATTATTTTGTGCGGGAAAGTTATTTGCACCAATAAAAATGGTAAACTTACTTATGCTTACACAAGCATTTCATGAAGAGGTGATCGCGCTGTTAGACATTTGAAGATCGTTAGTAACTAGACTAAAATTTAACTACTATGTTTCTCTCTGGAGCCATGGTAATTTTTATTATACAGGGTGGGTCACAAAAATTTTCCCTTTTTCAAATACTTATAACTCCGTAACGAATAGCCGTTAAAACTTTTTTACAGTCTCATTTTCAATGCTATTTCATGTACTTTCATTAGATTGAACGATTCTGCATTTATAGGAACAGTTCACGAACAAAAGAACGATACGTAAGTAATGTTTTCGTCATTGCGCGAGGGCATTTCTAAATGCACTGAAGAAAACAATTATAATATTTTAGAATCGCAATACTACTGCATCATGACTACGTCATTCCTATTTCTGAACGTTCTTATTTCAACTTCAGTTCATGAGTGCAGAAATTGAATTCTTCATTATCTACCCTTAACAATACAATTGAGAAAAGAAGAACACATATTCATAGTCACAACTATCAACGATATCAAGTATGTCACAAGAGTCGTTCAACTATGTATTTCAAAATCATTTTCAAGGAAATTTAAGCAAACCTACTGTGAGAAAAACTGTTGCAAAATTCTCGAGTCATGCAACAATAACCAATAGGGATAAGGGAAATTTTCTAAGACGTTTCGCAAGAAGAACACCAGAAAGCATCGAAGTAGTGCGTGACCAAACTGAAGAGAATAAACATTTTTCAACTCGACTGTATAGAATAATTTATCTAGGTCAATGATTCATAGAATTATCAAAAGAGATTTAGGTTACTATGCCAACAAAACAAAAATTCCCCAGGAACGGCTAGAAAATGATTTCGAAGGAAGAGCAAGGTTTTGCAGACGGTTCTTGGAAAGACATGAAACATTTGCCGAGTCAGACGAGGCAGCTTCCATATGAATGATGTTGTTAATCGTCAAAATAACAGACCATATTCACCTCTGAAACCGCTACCAATGAATTTTTCCGAAAAAAATGTCTCGAGAGAAAATTTCAGTACGAATTGGGCTTTCCGGGTCCGCCTCGTTTTCGGACCAATTTTCTACGAAGGGAATTTGAATTACGATAAATACCAAGACGTGTTCAATAAAGAAATGATTCCACAGACGCACGTTGGTTACGGGTAAAGATTCGACACAGTGCGGTAGATGCAAGACGGAGCTTCATGTCACAGAAATATTAGCGTGAAGAACACTCTAATGGAAGTTTTTGGTACTCAGGTAATTACACTTGGACATGCGGCAGAATGGCCACCTTACAGTCCCGATCTGACTCCGTGCGATAATCTTCTTTGAGGTCTTCACAAAAATAATGTATATCGATGCCTCCACACGGCCTTGAAGAATTGCGTTATCGAATCATTCAAAAATTTTAATGAACTCATTAGCCATGCAGAAACAATTGGAAAATCAATGCTAGGAATGAGAGTCTCATGTCTAAAATGCCTCGAAAACAACGGTGGTTATTGGTTACTGGTACGTGCACCCGTTAAAAACGGGTTTTAATGAACACATTAATTGAAATAACTAATTTTGCTGTATTCAATTTACAGATTCATAAATTCTTCAAATTTATGTTATTATCTTCGTTCGACCGGGAATAAATTGTATCCGTGCTACCAAATGACTGAATATGAAAAACAGTGGTTGTTTCAGTTTTGTTTTTTATGAAATAACTGAAAAGTTAATAACTATGTTATTCCTTCAGAAGTGGACACCGAACATATATATAAATGTGGAAATCAATATACAATGGGTATTATTATTTTAGATACAATGGAAACAATATGTTTTTGTAATTAAGAAAAAATAAGAATTTTAATTTAAAAAGTTTATTATCTTCATTTTTCCTTTTTTAAACTACACATTTATTACTTTTATTAATTAAAGACATAGATTGTACCTTATGAATTGTGTCTTTCTTATCGTTCATCTGTTTGTAAACTATTTACAAATGCAGAATGGCTTAACTTAATAAAAGAATAGTGAATGACAGTGAAAATGAGACTATATGGAAGTTTTTATTGTCATTAGGTACGGAGTTATAAGTATTTGAAAAGAGGAAAGTTTTTTGTAGCCCACTCTGTACAGGGTGTCTACAAAAAATGTAACCACTGATTTCAAATATTAATGATACTATGTACCTAATGTACCTATGACACTGCACCAGTTTATTTCCGCTATATTTCTTTAGCTTAAAGCAAACAAAGGGAACAGTATTTTGTAGTTAGTTAAAGCTGTTGTACGGTATGATAGATAGAGGATATTAATAAGTAAATTAATTGAATACGTTTTTCGTATTTGCATTAAGTCTTACTCCGATCAACAGGGTGTTTGTACTGATGTTTGATTTCAGTGTCGCCTGTATATTTTCTAAGGGAAATGGATGCAAGTTGAATCGAATAAATATGGTAGTGATATAATTCTAATTTTTAACTCAATTAATTAGCAGAGCAATAACGCTAATTTTTATGGATGAATGTTGGTACATCCTAGAGCGGATGCCATTATATTATGTTCGAATTAACTTCCGATGCAACCGCAATGAGAGTTCATCGCCTACAAATGAGAGTCGAAAAAGGATTATTTAATCAACTACCGCTAGAAAAGTATGCGTCTGTTTGAAAGGTTCTTTGTGCGACAGAGCTTAGTCCCAAGTCCTGAGTCCTAAGTCCCAGGCGTTGAAGGTCGAGTGCTAAGTGCTACATAAATGCCAAGTATTAAGCTCATCAGGTTTTTTGTTTCGTCTTTCTAAACTTGAGCAAAGAGGCTTCGGTCTCATGTTACATATCTGACATCTCAATATGTCATGCTGTAAGCACTGACGTTACCGATGTATTGATAAAAGGTTAAATTATGACAATATGAAGATTAGTGCGGTATTAAGTTAAATAGGGAGCTATGTTAGAGCCTATGACCATAAAATAGATCTACATTACTATCATCAGATAGAGAATTCTACGCGGTTATCATCAGATAAGACATTCTACATTATTTTCATTAGATAAGACATTCTACATTATTATCATTAGATACGATATTCTATATTATTATCATCAGATAAGGTGTTAAGACGGCCTTTATCCGTGCCATTAAGCACCTTCATGTCCTGAACAGTATTAGGGCCTGGTCACCACTCCCACTGACGTGGTCAGTCCCAAGCAGCCGCGTCCAATATTGAACTTTAGAGCCCTGCTGCCCCGGAGCCCCGCTCGCTGGCCGCCCTGCCATGGGCCTCCCTGCATCAACACCTTGATTGAGCACAGTCACGTCCTGCAAAACTCTGAGGTGAAACTCTGAAATGAAGCTCTGAAATAAGCTCTTAAAGGAAGCTCCGAAACGAAGGATTGCAGCCGTCAGTGAGAATTACGAGAAATAATCGGTCTTGGAATTTTTTTAAATTTTCGTTGTGAATTTTTTTCAGCGTTTTTGATTCGGGCTGCTGTCCCTGCGTTTCCAACTCGTGTCTGCGATTTGCCTTGATTTTGCTTTCAAGTGAGAAAACGTGTCGATAACCGATGTTGATGACTCGTCAAAGTTTAGATTACGACCTCCTCCCTAGGAGGTCTTTATGGCGGAACAACCTATTGTTGTAAAAAATATTGCTCATCGTAATAATATAATTATGATTTAAAAATAAAAAGTCGGGAAAAATAGCTGCATCGAGAGAAGTCTTATATTAAAATCATCTTTCTTACATATAAGAGAAATCAGACGTTTCGAGTCACTAGACTCATCAACAGCGATATCTGAAACAAAAAATACATAGGTTAGTGTAAAATTTTTTGAAGATATTTGAACGCAGATTACATAAAAAAGCAAAGCATAGATATAAAATTTAAATAAAAAATCATCAATCAAGCAGTTTTAACGGGTACGCGCTATTAGCATCATTAAGTTTGGGTTTTCGCTTAAAAATGTATGATGGCTCTAAAATGCACAAACTATTGAAATAGCAGCTGGAATTTCAAACGTGAATATGGTGTGGATTAAAAAATGATTTACAGTCTTGAACATGACGCCTGATTGCTGACTGAGGAGGTTCACTAAGAGGTTTTCCAGTTCGGAGACCAAGGTCCGAGTGCTCAGAAATTTTAATGAAAAGAGGACGGGCCTGCCCCAACAAGGGGCCTCCATTGAATATCGGCTGGCCATATCATTGGGGCCTGCTCCGGTATGGGGCCTCCATTGAATATCGGCCTGCCATATCATTGGGTGCTGCCACATCATTGGGGACTGCCACGAACTTGACGATGCTAATACTACATATTCGTTAAGACTGGTTAATTGATGATTTCTTTAATTAGATTTTATATCTATGCTTTGCTTGGACAACTCAGCATTTGATGGTTCACGTCCGCCTGAAGGGAATTCAGTATATATTTCTGTCAAGAGTAAAGTACCTGACTGTGATCTGGAGAACATCTCCATAAAGAAGAAGCCCGTCACGTACAACCAGCAGCGCAAGAAATCTGTTGACAGTTCCGCACTCGAACCTTCTTGTGAAAACGAGATGACGTGT
>VOMN01135766.1:0-20823 GCA_014899125.1 Orchestia grillus | reverse complement strand
TCGCGAGCTGAAAGAACGATGATGTTTCGTCAGATCATTCAGCGTTATCCCAGTGCGCGAAATTCCAAGTTTTGGTATTCCAAGAAGTTATTTTCAATATTTTACTTCGTGAAGAAAGCATTTGAATCTAAAGGTATTTAACGAGGATTTTTTGGGAGCACTCGTTATTAAATGCAATTCAAGGAACTCTTTATTTGACTGTTGAATTCTGATGTGACCTTTCTATAGGCAATTTAAGATCTTTGCCTAGATTTCATTTGTTTTTACGCTACTCCCTATGGCAACTTTCAATTTGATTTTGCTGTTCCTTTGCGGTTTTGACGCAGTCACTCGACGACGCAGTCACTCGTGTTGCGTTAGATAATTTGACTGTTTTTGTCTCCTAAACTCTCACAAATCAAGCACCAAAGATTGTTTTCTTCAAGAAAGTAGGTTAGGTCACGCTTCATTGACATCTGCTTATTGTACTTGCAAATAAGGACTGACGTGAAGCTCGCTGAGTCAAGGGATTAGGATTTGAAATGGTCCCATACGAATCATATCAAATACATGTCTAAAATCATGAACTCCAAGCTCAAAAATGGACCATATTCTTCAGACATTCAAGGTACTCTCACAAGCCCCTGAAAATCATTCGGTGGTTCCCGACGTTTGCAGATTGAGTCTTCCATGAACTACATCTCCGTCGCAGCCTTTCTAATTATACCATCTCAACCAGAAAAATTTTCGTTGGGTCGTAAGCAATTAAGGCCGAAATTTCTTAACGACCTGAAGTGCTCATCACGAAACCTGGAACGGTCGTCTTCCTAATTAACCGGTGCCTGTTATGCCGAGAGCGCAAGACAGGTACGGCAGCAGGAGGGCTACTTCCGCGATGTCCTCGGATATCGCGCCGACACACGGACGACAGAACAATGCAATGCCACCGCTCAGTGGAGCTCTTTGAAAAACCTGTATGAAGTTTGACCAGAAACCAACATCCCTTGTGAAAAGAGGCGTACTTTTTCTAACTTTTCGGTGGAACATTTCTCAGTGGAATTTCAGAGTGCTCTATCGGCTTTAGAGTTCTGGGTATTGTAATTTGAACTAAGAAAGCCCTAAATGCATGAAAGCTTATGAGCGCTCAATGTTAGACAGTAAACAGTTTTAACGTAATCACACTGAACTTAACTCATTGTTAGCGACGTTTTACCATGAACAAACGGTCTAAAAAAACAAAATTGAGGAGTGAAACCCGAATTACAATTTTTCGCTTGGCCTTAGCACAAATAATTTTAAATCCCTTTTCAGGAGGAAGAACTCAGAGCATCTGGGGACCCCAAATATCTTCATTTACTAGAAGACCTCCACGTCGAGATAACAGCGTTTGCTCCGCCTGCCGAAGCGCACGCTCGCATAGCTTATTCATTGGCCGAGATCCGCCGATATCTTGTACCAGATAACAACGATGACATCCGCAAGCAGCAAATTAGGGAGATGGAGTACATTGGAGGCGACCGCAAAGACGGCGGGAGTTTGAAAAGCGTGGACGGAGGAGACGCTCTCAATGGTCACGCTGGTGCAGGAGTTGGCAGGATGGATATCGAAGAGAGAAGTGGAAGAGCTATCAGCCCAGCAGGTGGGTTGTTCGCTCTGCTCGGGGCTAGAACGATGCAAACCTTGAATAGTTTCAATACATTTTCATTCAATTATTGTATTTCTTAATTTAAAGACTGGCTTTAAAGAGGCTAATGGAATTCTCGTCGGTCATTTATTTTAAATCGAACGCTTTGTAGTTCTAAAGCTTGTAATTTGTTTAGATCTTTGAAGCATGGCATTTGTCGATTCTCACAATCAGTGATCAAGTTGAGCTGTCTGATGTTTAGTGCCATGTGTTCTAAAACTTATTACACGGAACAGACTTTCGTCTCAGGCCTGAATTCTTAAATCCTTCATATTTGAACTAAATCGTACTACACGAGACTCTTTTACTTAACAATCTCGATTCATACGATAAATAAAAGAAAGATACTTATACTGAGGGGTGCGTCACTTATTCGTTAGTTGCGCTAGAAATTCAGAAATTCCATGTTTTCCTTCATTGTTGCATAGAGGCTGCTTGAGGTGCGTGGCGATGGGACGTCATTGATTATGTCAGTCCCGGTGACTAGCGAAATGTTGGGAAGGTTCTTGGAGGAAATTGGATTTTCAGGCTTTACGGCGTGTAATTGAACAGTGGTAAAATTTAATAGAATTTAATTTAAAAAACAATTCAATTTAATAGACGTGTAATAGACATTCTGTTTCGCCCATCTCTTACTCTAAATGCTTCTCATGTCAAAATCTTTGCCCGCAATTTTTTTATTTTGGAACGTCTTCTGAGCTCGAAAACTTGAAGAGGATGGAAGCGTGAGAGAAATACTGTGCATCCTGGACCGCGCTGCCGAGGCTTTTAATGCTGAGTTTTGACGAGGAGGGTTTTAATGCTGAGTTTTGATGCTGAGAGTTTTAATGCTGAGTTTTGACGATGAGGGTTTTAATGCTGAGTTTTGACGGTGAGGGTTTTAATGCTGAGTTTTGATGCTGAGGGCTTTAATGCTGAGTTTTGATGCTGAGGGTTTTAATGCTGAGTTTTGATGCTGAGTTTTGACGCTGAGTGTTTTGATGCTGAGAGTTTTGATGCTGAGTTTAGACGCTGAGGGTTTTGATGCTGAGGGTTTTGATGCTGAGTTTTGACGCTGAGTGTTTTGATGCTGAGGGTTTTGATGCTGAGTGTTTTGACGCTGAGGGTTTTGATGCTGAGTTTTGATGCTGAGTTTTGAGCTATTCGTGAACCTGAAGCAATATGATGCCGTTAACAATGAAAATCACTTGTTTCAAAAATTTTCATGTAGGCAAATGGTGAACAGAAGGCATGAGCTAAAAGGCTCACCTGATAGCAGAACATAGTTACTATTGCTTTTTCTTTCCTCGTAGTTCCTTGGTTGTTTTATTTCCCGTTTGTCAAGTTCATCGCCTCATTTGAGACTGGAAGCGACCTCTGCAAATTCTGGGTCGTAGACGAAATTAACGAAAAATCTAAATTGTTCTAAAAATTAAACAACGCTTTAACGTAAGTTCTGAATGTATATCAATAGGTGCGAAAACATAGTCCCCCTTGATTCGTTGCGATTCTCAAATAGTTTGTCTTTCGTGCGTACCGTAGTCGTGTCAAGCAGGCACACGTGGTCTTAGTTTCGAATGGTCTAAAATTGACTGAAAAAAAAATCTTACATGCTGGTTCAAGTTCAATAGCTGAACAAAAGTTGTAAAAAAATTATTCTCATAGAAATGCTACGGGTAACGACCGAAGAGTATGAACTATTCAAAGATTATGTTTTCCTCGAGAACAATTAATACGTGAGAAAATATTATAGTACTAATATCTCATGGAACCTTTGCATTTAAAGTATGGCGAAAATTTTAACTTTTTCTACGAAAAAATTAATCTGCACTTTTTTAGTACGAGTGCAGTCCCAACCACAGCAACAGTTCACTCATATTTGACTGTCTACAAAAAATATGACCATTTCACCAATTCATTTGCGTCGTGTTGCTTCTTAACCAGCCTACAGGCGCCAGCGCGTCGCCTCATTTTAGAATTTTTCAGGTCTTTCTTCACTTCCCATGTCGAGCTTGCTGCAATGCAGAGAAGTCATGGATTAATATCATAATGTTTATGTTATTTATTGCGGCTTCCGCCGTAGTTCCTGCGTCGCCATGCATTTCAAGCTCAAGAGGTCCTGCTCAAAATTTAGCGTTCAAAAATTTTGCGACACGGTAAGAGTCGCTTCAGGAGTTATTCTTCTTGTTCAGTTTTCTTTCAGAGGGCTTCTGTATCCGTCGAAGAGCAGAATTTTTGGCTCTTTATATAGAGAGCTTTGAAAGCAAAAATTTATTTTATGTATTCTCATTTTTCATTTTATCTGCTCCTCATCGAATGCATACTCGTGGAATGTTGAAGTGCTGCAGCGGCAAAGCACCGACTCGTGGGCAATATTTGTTTACTTTTTTTATTGGTTTTTGTATTATTTCAAGTATAAGCGCATCGGCTCTGCCAGTAAAATGATGGGTGTAGTTCTTTGAGTTTCTGATGAATTGCAATGAGGGTCCACGCAAACTTCAACTTTGAATTCACTTTTCTTATTTCACTTATCACTACGTATTAGATAGTTAATTAGTCTTTGAGCTGCTGAAAGTTTTAGATGCTCCTTTATCTTCATCAAATACTGTCTGTTCTTAGCATTAGATTTTTGACAAGCTGGATTTGACGAACGAAGCTGCACAAGTTCGATCAGTCGTGCGATGAAGAACGATTTTGTTTGGCGAGGCATTCGAGGACAAACTTTTGGAGCTGATGAAAAGTACGGGTTGTGCGAAACCTTTTTTAATATTTTTAGCGCCTACCACATACTGCTTATGCTTCATAGTGAACTTATTTATTACTCAGAGGTCTTCGTGAAATAAATCGGACCTCAACTTCCGATGCATTTACATAGTCCTAAAGTTAGTGATTAATGAAGTAGGCATAAAAGATGTCTAACTGACCAACTGACGGCTAACTAACGGGAAATTCTGACAGAAAATAAAATGAAACTTCAAGACAACCCTCATTTGAATTAATTTATAGCCACGCATACTTCATGCATGACATGTCATTTAGCTACGACCACAGTATGAAAACATGTGAGCAGTTCAGTAAAAGTCTCTCACGCCGGCAATGGTTACGAGACTGAACGTCTTTCGCGAAGAGCGACGGGAAATCCCTGTGGTGCTGCAGCACAGTTTAGCTTCATGGTGCGCAGCGCGGTCGTGACGACGAGACTGCGGTAATATAAGTCAACTTGATCTTGTCTTCCGCCCTGGCATTATGTGCTGGCCTGAGTGAAGTGAACTTATAAACAAGACGTACTGGGATGTTCATCTTTTCTCTTCCCTGTGCGCTCCAGTTCCTCCAGACCGCCTACCTTGTCGTTAGCGATAATAGAATTCCCTGCTCCTTGTAGCAGGAGTTGTGCTTATTAGGATTTGTTATGCTGCACTATCTGGCGCTTGAAGGAAGCTCCAGGTTGATGGAAATAATAAGGAATCTAGTTGTCAAAAAAAAACAGCAGTTTTGAGTAGGAAGAGCTGTGGATCTGTTACGTACCTCTCTGCAACTGAACTTCCAGAAATCACATGTTTCACTCTGTAATGCTAGATAACATCCTACTATGTCAAAAACATTCTTTTTGGATTGAATTACATTTTTAATACTGCAACGGTAAATTTTATTAAATGATCGTTGTTTAAGTTTAGACGAAAAACGTTGTAAAGGCATCAAAGGGCCGGTTTGCAAAAGAACTGACCACAAGACTAGAACTGTAAGGTTGACGCATCATCAAGCGCCATAACTTGAGTGAAAATGGCTTCAGAATCAACGCAAATCGCTGGAGATTTCATTGATTTACGCTTACACTCTGAGTTTATTTCTATGAGTGAAGTAAGTTTTCTTTTGTTTGGTGTTCGCTTGTTTGAACGATGTTTGAATAAACAAAAATATAAGAGCGTTTACTGTTACATGTGCTCTACTCGTAATAAACATTACCAAATGTTGAAAGGTAAGTTAAGCGTTTTAAAGAAATGTTAACATCTCGTAAAAATTGAAGAAATGTGTGACTTCACCTTTTACTATCCATATGGGTTTCAAAATCCACTATCACACATAATTATGCTGATACTTTTCCTGTAAAAAGCGAAATGTAGCTTTACTGCTTATATACATAAGGCTCCAGGTCGTTTTTCGTGCGAAGCTAAATGTGGCTTGTCACCGAAATCCTTTGGTCGGTAACGAGTTAAGAATCCGACCAGGGCGCAAAGGGATAAGAAGTCGCGAGTGCTAGCAACAGACGAGCGAATCATGGAGTCGAACTGACACCTGCCCGAGATGCGCACGGCCGTGATGTCACTGGCAATCCAGCGACGCACTTCACATACCTCGTCAGTTATCAAATCCAAATAGTCGTAATGATAATGGCCAGATAACTTTACCCTGGGTAATGTTTACGAAACACTACCCACAATCACATGCCATTGCCCTGCTACGTTCTCGCAGTAAAAAGGTGAAATGCCCGAATGATGCTGGTGCTTTTTCACTCACAACTTGTTCACTGCTCTTTAGTGCTGTAAGCCCCTCATTAGCTTCTGGAGCTTGTACTGCATTCTGCTCTGAGCGCCGTTGTCGCATGCAGCCACCAGAGTTTCATGACGAACGTATTGCTAGTGCAGTGTTTCGAAAAACATGAAGCGGTACATGTGGTAGATAAAGTTCCGAATTTGCTGCTTAAAATGTCACGATTCGACCTTTCCACTGACTTCAAACGGAATTTTAGTGACGCTGTCGTATCATGCTGCTTAGAATGAGAGCTGCGATGGTGAGAACTTGTTTTACGAACAGTTTTGCAATAAAAAAATTCTGTGGACGTTACCAATTACCACAGTGTAGTAGAAGACAAGTGTTATTTTCCACCATGCATTAATTCACTCCATGTAGGTTGCGATGGTCATAATTGTTGAGTGATTATAATTAATTTAAACGTGAGATCATGAAAAATAATCAGTTGGTTTGAAAGTTTTTAATCATAGTTTCCTTGTTGCCGGAAGAAAATGTGCAGATGAAATGTTAGTTATTTCTGCTCTCAAATTTCAGTTCAGTTGCGAAAGTTTGCATTGGGTCAGAGGGAATTGGAAGCAATTTCGTCCTCGGGGGCAGTAGTGGGCGTGCAGCTGTGTGAACACTTTGATGTCGACTTAGGATTTCGTCGATTTCCATTTCAGTATTGTAAAAAGTTTTAGATTTTCGATGTATATTTAGCTCAATAACCAGTAACTCCAAGTCTTTCATTCACTTGTAACGAAATAAAAGTCTCATGTACCATCTCTACTTTCCTTTCTAGAATCATCTTTGCCAGGAATTTTAAAGAACCCTGTGATTGGACTGACGTCACGTCGCTCCCCCTGATTTTGAGCAGGGGAAACTAATCTTCCTTTATCTTCTTTTCAAAGAACTACGTAGAAGCGACCCAGGCTCCCCAAACTCTTCCTCCAGCTTAGTGTCTCCAATGGGGGGGAACATTCTGCCTCCCCTGCATCACCCCCATCATCCCCTTCCTCCTCCACTACCTCTTCCCCACCCCCATCACCGTTCCCGATCAGCACATTCTCCATTAGGTCCAGTTCATTCCCCATTGGGTCACTCTCACTCCCCACTAAACCACCACCCCCATGACCTCCCTCCCCCCCGCCTGCTGCCGTGGGGCTGTGGGAGCTCCAGGAGGCGGGTCCTCACCATCCTCGACAAGGCCAAGATGGCGCTCGACCACAGCTACGACGAGGACTCTTACTCTGAGTGAGTAATTATTTCAATAAATCGTTTTTAATTATATTCGCAATGACTACTCTGAGTGAGCGATTATTTTAATAAAGCGTTATTAATTATGTCCGCAATGACTCCTACTCTGAGCGAGCGATCATTTCAATAAAGCGTTATTAATTATGCTCGCAACGACTCCTACTCTGAGAGTAATTAATTCAAGAAAGTATCCTGAATTACATTCTGAATAGCCAAAAACTTGTGCACAGCTTCTGACTAGGTGCGAGTGCTCAATCCAGTGGAGCAGAACGGAGATGTCATTGTAAATCCAACTTTCGTGAAAGAAACCCAAAGCAGAATTAATTCACCGAATTCTCAACCAATTTGTTAAAAATTTGGAAATTTTGTTTTATCTAAATATAAAAGCCAACACAAATTTATTATTTGATCTCAACATCTGCGCTTAAAAATTGTAATTATGATATATGCAGCATTACTATTAACAGCACAAATTTAATGAAGAAACACACATGATAGGATGCTTCACTCGTGAAACTTTTTTATTTTTGAATATTAATTTTTCCCAGAACTTAGTCGGCCTCAGAAGTTCAGCTTTAGTTTTGAATGTTGAGTGATTTTCTTCAGCAGTTGTGTTCCTTGGCGGTAAGGACCGCAGATTTACTGTAATTTTCTCAAATCCTGTTTTCTCGTTCCATCCTGAGGAACAGGATGTGAAGGATGTACATGCTAGTCTATTGCAACAACGCTTTCACACAACACCAGCGGCTTGCTTAAAATCAAATTACTTTCACAGTTTTTCTACGTGATATTAAACTCCGCATTTCCACATTGAAATCAGAGAACGCTTCCTTCTCATCCTGTGATAAGCCATAGAGTAGAAGCTTATAATGAAATAGACAACATCGATGTGCTAATAATCTTTTGATCACCTAATCGATGCACTCGCTGATCAAGACAATCAAAACCAATCAATAACATCAAAATTTATAAAGCATTCAGTCCAACAAGCAACTAGCTACGTTGCAAAGTACATTGTAAGTCCCCTGGTTCTCACTGGAAAACTCAACTCACAATTTCATTTCTGAATTGCTCGATCTCGGTCGGAAGCAGGACGAGCTCTTCCACGACGACCATGTACAATAACGGGATGCAATTTATGAGCAACGGAATAAACGTGCAAGCGAAATTTTTTGGTCTCCTCTAAAATTAAGCTGATGATTATGTTGAATTGCTGAAATTCAGTAATTTTTTCTTATTTCTTCAATAAATTAGCACTTTTAATAAAATATACACGTTTTTGACCTAATATTGTTCTGTCCAAGCTATTACTACGACGAATACGACGAGTACGGAGGCATGGAAGACTACGCGGATCTCTACAACGCGGACTGCCACGGTTAGTGTACAACAAATGACTCATTAAGAGCCCTGTTATTTGAACTGCCTCGTTTACCTCGAAACACATTCGCATAATTGCCTCATTTGAGCAAGTATACAATCTAGGTTATGAAATTCGCCTTGCTACCCAATCGTGGTAGACCTCAGATTTATTTTTTTCAAGTGAAGCTGTCGAGGCTTTTCGAAAGCACATTAGCTCAAATTTGTTCTGAATGAGTTACCGTAGTGCGCAGGATAATTTGTTAGGAAACTGTAGCTTTTTTACTCGACTCAAAATGAATACAAATACGCATATGACGAGGCGTGCCTGTTCACCAACAGATGAAAGGATTAGAGGTGTTTCTAGTCCTCCCTTGCTGTACATATGTGTAGTTGAGAATGAGAGATACTCTGTAGTTGAGAATGTAGTGTATGTGTCTATTCTTAGCATGTAGTGTATGTAGGTGTCTACTCTTAGCATGTAGTGTATGTAAGTGTCTATTCTTAGCATGTAGTGTATGTAGGCGTCTACTTTTAGCATGTAGTGTATGTAGGTGTCTACTCTTAGCATGTAGTGTATGTAGGTATCTGCTTTTAGCATGTAGTGTATGTAGGTGTCTGCTCTTAGCATGGAGTGTATGTAGGTGTCTGCTCTTAGCATGTAGTGTATGTAGGTGTCTGCTCTTAGCATGGAGTGTATGTAGGTGTCTGCTCTTAGCATGTAGTGTACGTAGGTATCTGCTCTTTGCATGCTGGAAGGTCTGAGGGGCGAGCTTGCTCTGAGATAAGTGCATTATTAGCAACTCATTTCATCTCTCAAAACTAACGGTCAAATTGTGTGTAAAGCAAGAATACGTGTTAGGTGTGAAGCGAAAACGAGAAATTCATTGAAGCAGGATCCCTCTAAAATATGAAGCGAGACACAAGATTTCTTCAATGTTAACGATCGAAATGAGAGTTCAAAAGTTTTCTAGAGCACAGTCAATTCCAAATTTCCCTTGAAACGCTATGTCTTTATACTCTTTTCAATATTTCTCCTTACAAATATACACGTACATAACCAATGTGCGTCGTGTCCAGCAACGCACTACATGGCTTTACTATAAAATACCGAGGAAGACTGTGCCTTCTCTCACCATGGCCTGTATAGTATACAATACGATTACTCAGTTTAGGTTTATAGCATTTTAGAAGATACTGTAGATTCGACTCCCGGGATCAAACATTGCTGATCGATTGCTCATCGAAAACTCGGAAAAGATTAAAGACGCTCGTTACAGAATACACAGATCCGTTTAGCTGCAGTAGACCTGCGACTTTGATGACGGCATCACTCGAGTTCGGTGAACAACTTCGTGCCGGACCTGAAACAGGCGAAGGCACCTCGTACGGCACGACCTCAAAGCGTGGCGAACTCGACTGAGGCGTCACGGTTTTAATTAGTTGACCAATCTAGATGTAATCTTCTAAAAACGTAACAGAATGAACTTTTCTATCAATAAACGAATGTGATAACTTAAAATTTCCATTGAAGAGTAATATATGTATTTTAATAGTATATGCGTTCATTAGAATCAGTCATAATTAAATTTGTTTATCTAAGCTTAAAGTGAAATGAAAATAGTGAAAAGCAAGATTTGTCACCGACGACTAGCGTTAAATGACATTTAGTCACTTAATTACATGAAAAATGGTGTTCAAGCTGTATAAAATGAAGATAATACTCATTAAACGTTCAGAAATCGTTTTTCTGCCAATTTCGATATTAATCCATATGATTATTTACATTTCAAGAATTTGTGTAGTACATATTTAAGTAACGTCTTGTCACTGTTTACACCTCAAGAGTAAAGCACGTCGTAAATCCTTAATTTTGCTTCTCACGAGCTTCTTCTTTCGAGGCGTCAGACCTCCTGAACCTTTCTGATAAAAACTCGTCTGATAAACTGTGTCTGTGGTTTACGGCCGTGCAGATGGCGGCACAGGAGGCGGCTGGCCGAGGTACAAGCCCATGCTTCCGGCCACCCGCGATCGGCCAATGCGCTGCCGGTCCTCGCCCTACTCCAGACCTAAATAAGCCGGTACTTTGCTAACTCCTTACTGTCTACGTGCCGGTACTTTGCTAACTCTTTACTGTCTACGTGCATTCTAAAATAATCCGCTTTCATAGGGATGCTGCTAGTTTTTAGAGCAAGGTTTAAGGCAGCCTTATAGCCAAAATAATTTGGTCGTTACAAAGTTACGTATTGTTGTGAAGGACCAACTGAAAGTCAGGTTTAGTCATACCTTTTTTTGAGATCGTATAATTTCCTTAACCGTTTGGTAAACTTCATGCAGAAAATTAATAGCCTTAAGTTACTCGATGTAATATAAAACTAACTTTTGAACTGCGAACATTTGTTTTTCTCCAATGTGTACACGCAGAAAAGAATTCGCGTTAGTCGAGCTCCAGTTCCTCTAGGAAGTGAACGACGGAATCGCACGGCCAGTACACCAGCAGGCTCGTGGGCTTAGAGAGCCGGCCTAGTTTTCGAGTTAACTCTGAAATTTGTGACCGAGTCCTAGGGTATATTAGGATATGCAAGCCATTTTTGCGAATTTCTTTGTACAAGCACACCAAGTCCTTTGAGGAAGAAACCTAAAGAATATGTGCGTTTTTGTTGAGCGTTTTTAATTGTACTTTGCATTCATTACCTGTTCAGAAAATAAGTGCGGCCTATCCGTAGTGCGTGCGTGTATGATCTTGTGGAAACGGAACATGTAACGATTACAATAAACTAAGAAACTACAATAGTTTCTCAACTTTCAATAAATGCTCAAATGCGATCTAATTTCTTTAGTAGAAATTACTAAATTGTCACTCAAACTTCGTTTTCGTTTGCGGGATATACTTTATGAGCTCTATGGACATTGAAATAAATATTTTTTCGCATATTTCCAGTTTTGAAATCCTCGTAAGCCATTCAAACGAAAAGAACGCTAATAAACTTATACATAGGAATTTAAAAATGTTGTGCAGGTACCGCAAGGCGTTAAATCAGCTACACTTGCAAACAGAGCATGTTAGCGTCATGGCTTGAATTAAGGTACTCTACATTACGAGTGAAGCCGAGATAGCGGTGAAAAATCGTTGCGTAAGAAAAATCATCAATTACGCTCTTTTAGTTATTTAAAGCGCTTGATGTTTCACATTCTCCTTATTCCTCAAAACTGAAACGCTCCATTTTAAACATTGTAAGCATATTAAAAAAGCACGCATGAATCCTCAAATAAATACCCTTATCAGTGATTTCTCAGGGTTACACTAACATGGATACGTTATGCTGTCCGTCATCTGCCCGCAGCACAAGACGTCAATAAAGGAGCACATGAAACAAAAACCTCGACGAAACTCGCCTCCGACGCCACTCCGGACTGCGGCACTGGACGACCCTGCAGGGCTCTCTGTAGGAGCAGTGGGGGCTCTGTGGTCACGCCGATAGTGACGTAGCGTTCCTGAAGGTCGGGATCGGCCATTTTTTGCAATTTCTATCGGTTTTTCAGAAGTCAAAATGAGTTATTTATGCAACAGGTTTTACAGAACCAGTAATATATGTACGCTCTCAGAATGAACTCAGTATAAAATAGTTTATTAGCTCTGCGAACATGCGCTCAGGAGCGTGATGATGGCAGTTCCACAGCCTAAGCAACGCTTCTCATGAATCTACAAAAAAAGTCTCATTACACAAAACGTTTCTATTTGAGTCAACTTACTATCTTTGCTCCTCCTTGTATTTCAGCGTCCAAATACTTGTTGTATTATTAATAGCGGCATTATTATCTCTGTTACTATTATCCTGGATTATTATCATTATCCCCAGATAGCATAACAATTACAATTCTTATAAGTAATATTGTTGTAATCTTTTTCATATTTTGACAAGACCTTCTAATACAACTGACATTTGTATCATCATTTTCATTGCTATTTTCACTCTGATTATTTTTATGATCGATGTTATCTTCATGAGAATCATTGGGGTTTTACTTGTCTTACTCACTATATTAGAGGAATTTTCATGGCTCAGAGAACATTTTTGTTCCACTATTGAAATTCTCATGCCTCCCACTGAGCAACACTTAAAATTTATATTGATTTTAAGAAATTGACTCTATTGTTCCGTTTGCTACTTACCTTAAAAAATATCCAAGCATTGCAGGTTCTTTCCCATGACCGTGTACGTGAGTAGTCAAGCGCACGAAATTTGCCAACTTGCCCTGGAGACAGACCCCTCGCATACTCGTACTGGCAGATACTACATAGTACGAGCTCGCATACTAGCTCGCATACTCGTACTGGCAGACACTAGTACGAGCTCACATACTAGCTCGCATACTCATACTGGTAGACGCTAGTACGAGCTTATATACTAGTACACATACTCGTTCTGGCAGACGCTAGTACGAGCTCACATACTAGCTCACACACTCATACTAGCGGATGAGACAAACAATCGCGGGACAAATAATGCTAAATTCTTAGGATGCCCTCCTGTTTATGGTAACTCTGACATGAAACGAAATGATTTTCAGAATCACCGATACGGAATGCCTTATTTAAGAGTCTTGCTCTTAGTTTAAGAATACGGACCCGGGAATTTTCTTCTATCTAAATTCTTAAGAGCGTGACAGAGAGACGGACCAACCAAGTAAGCAAGCAAATAAAAACTGATTTTCCAAGAAAGATAATTCTCGACAACAGCTGTGTATTAGTATGAAGAGAGATTTCCAAATTTGATGGCTCTGTATTGACCACGGGAGAAATTTTTAGATGAGAAACGCGCTCAAAGGATTTGAATGGAAGTTTACTCTTACGTACTCCAACTGCACCACAACTTCGAAAATCGTCGTATTTTTTTTTATAAGCTTTCCAATTCTCATTAAGCGATTAATTATTTACTTAACCTGAGAACAGTTACTGCCCTGGTAGCCTGTGGTGCACTCACACGGTCTGTGTAGCCGACAGTGACCGGCGCATGCAACAGAAGTCGACAATGACCATTAATTGGTTGATTATATCTCTACAGATAGGCATTCGCTGAATGGCCAATAAATAATTCTATATATTTTACAAAATGTGAACTAATTTCGCTAATTAAATTCTTTGATGAACGTCAGATTATTATGCTCCATATTTACTAGCGTCAGTCATAGTAAAGTATTCAATGACCAAATCGACACGATTTAAGAAAAATGCATTTTTGATCATTTGATGAGCTCTTCTTCTAAGTTTAACTCCATGTCCTAGATGACAAGATCGTCTCTGATTCGATACTTTATGTTGCGTTATTTGTTTTAGAAACACTTGAGTTTCGCATGTAGGCTTCGAAATATTGAATGATGGAAGACCTTTTCGGGATGGAAAATTTGCAAGACGAATTTGAGAGGCGTATGCGCGTCTCAGAAACGGACGGACAAATTGCACCTCGGAGAGCAGGTAACTTCGTTCTCGAGGCAGCTTGTTCTCTTCGAAATTCTGAGGCAGGATTGTGAAACTTTTATCTGCACGTGACTCTCTTTTCTTCTTCGTTTGGAAATCCTGGAAAGGATTTCGAAACTTTTATGAGTTCGTAATTTTGTTTCATTCTTTGCCGGACTTTGAATTGAAAATTTGCTGCTGGAAAATTTGCTCAATTTTTCCAAACAAGAAACAACAAAGCACTAGCAGAAATCTAGCTCCACTTTACCTGATAATTTGGTACTGCCGCTTACTGTATAAATGGAATGTACAACATTAAGCTTCGTTGCAAGCGAGTACTTAGCGGGCTTACTCACCTTGGTAACATTTCACTAAACCAAATAAGTTTCATGGATAAAAAAGATTTAAAAAAATAAAAGTTTGCATTTATTATACTCATATAATTTCCTGGAAACTGAAAGCTGCCATAGCTGCAAATTAGAGTTAGAATTTTTCAAAGAATGATAGTCTGAAGAAGTCAGGATCGTATGAGTTGAATTAGAGCAAATTCATGCTATCAGTTAAAACACAGCTCGGTTGTTTTGGTTAGAAATACATAAATTTTATAGACTGATGAACTTTTTTTCTTTACATGCACATTGAAAATTTCGGATACTTTTTCATAAAGAATACAATAGTGTTTCCCCATTTTCTTTTTCTGAAATGTCAATATAGGTGGGGCACAGAAAATCTATGTAGATATACATTTCTGCAAAATATTATTAGGCTTACCGAGCAAAAATGTATTTTTGGAATAAGGTTAAGTTGTAGCCGTTGGCAACATCTGCCACTGATTAGCTGTTATTTTGGATAAAGTATACGGCCTTGGCTTATTTTGCTAATCAAATTAGATTTGAATTTGGGCCCGCGAGAATGAGATAAAACTAAGGAAATAGAGGATTCGCAGGAGGTGCTGCCGCTTCTTTTTAATTAATGCTCTTTATTTTAAGTGCAACTGAGAGCTTTGTATCGCCATTTAGTACTTAACAGATCTTTGTAAGGCTCGAAGAACCAAAGTTTTTATCCCCGTTTGAAGTATGTAGATAAATTTTACAGTAGCACTGAGCTCCATGCTGCATGTCGTATATACATACGATAACGAAGATTTATCGTAAGGAAGCTCCGAAATGTAATCATTTTTTTAAACACATGAACTTGGAGTGGACCGCGGCAGAATGGTGGATCTCGTCTGTAGTTCCTTCGAAGGATTTTTTTTACACGTGGAGACGAGAACATGAACTACTCTGAGATGGTCCAATCTGTCATTTTGCCGCGCGGTCAAGGATGATCCATGGTCCAATCTGCCATTTTGTTCCTGTTAAGAAGCGCAACTCTTTTACTGTCCCCATGAACATGTGCAGAGCAAAAATGAAATACGATAGTTCATATGTGGAAACTGTGAATCTTTGAGAAGACTTCTGCGTACAAATGTCCCTGAAAATTTCCCTTCTATGTCACTATCCTCTAACTACGGAAGTCAACTTTACTCTCTGAGCAGAACTTGTTCATCACCCCGTCCATAATTATTCAAACTAGCAAGTTAGTCGTTCGCCTTCTTCGCTTCATCAGAATGTTTGGAAAAGCACCTTTCTTCAACGAGACGCAGGTGAAGAGAACAATACAGTCCGCTGTTCCTGCATCGGACAAGGCAACTCTGCGAATCAAAAGTGCAGATAATGGATTGCACAACATGAACGAGTGCAGATAATGTATCGCGCAGCCGGAAAAAGTGAAGGCTTGTCAATAAACTTGCTTTATGGGTTACCTAAAATGAAAGAGGCTTCAGAATTAAGGATGATTGAAATATAAGTTTTAAGCCCTTTATTGCTCTTGCTCCAGCGTCAGACGTTAAAAATCGAAACTGTTCCATTAATTATGACTTTAAAAGCCTAGCATAGCCTTGGAAAATTACTCTTTTATTGCTGTTGCCAGTCACGTGAGCAGATATTTTAGATGTCCATTCACGGCAAGTAAATTGACGTTTAAAAATGAATGGACTAATCTTGTTAAAAAATATATAGTTTGGTGTGTTAAAAATGAAAAGAACTAAATGCAGGCATGACGAGATGGCGTGCTTGACAAAGTAATTAAGCTTGTATTGAATTACCGCATACGCTTCGTCGATTCAAAAGTTCGCAATCGAACGCATGAATGAAATTGTGTGGATGTTCCGTGATGTCTCAATTTTTATGAAATTTTCTGTAAATAAAACTTGGCGAGGATCAATTGCTCTTCTAAGAATTATTCTATTGTTTTTTCTTACACGAATTTTTTTATTTTCTTTGATTTAGTTTTCTGGACTCCATGGCGTCCTGGTCAGCATGATAGCCTCGCAGGGTTCAGAGTTCGAATCCCGGCTCAGCCACGGAATTTCATGTAACCAGGGAGTGCTTCCCTTGGAAAAGGAAGCTTAAGCCACACATTCCTCACATCCCTCACTACGCCAGTAGTTGTAAGGCATTGAAAACCCAACGGTAAAACATGTTGAAATTAATAGAGGTTCTTAAAAATAATATTAGTGTAAACATTCAGTGGTTTGATGGTTCATAGGGTAATTTGTGACTTACCTTTGACGACTCCTGTGAAATTTGAGCAAAATACTTTTACCAAACGCAGGATCACAGTGAACTTCAAAATTTCATACAAATGAAGTGGAGAAGCGTGAGGAGACCGAGCAGCATTGCCAGCTCCCCCACACGCTGTGCAAGGTTTCTTGTGCCTAGTGCACACTTGGGGAAAACTTTCCCACTTTTCCGTTTTTAAGGTTCTGAAACATGATACTCGGTGCTAATGTTTTTGACTCCATCCAGTGATGTTCAAGAACTCTCCTTCGAGACTTTTGTAATGGTGCAAAAAAGAAACGTTCGTAGCTGTGTATGAAACAAACATTTCAACAGCAAACTCGACCAGTTGCGGAGCTAAACAAGCTTAGATCGACGTTCAATTATAAAGGAAAGAACTTTAAGTCGTGACTTCGTCGGCCTAAACATGCTGGCAACGTGCACAGAGGGCCAACGAGAAGTAACCTCAAAGTGACCTTAGGGAAAGGGAGGCAATTTCAAAAACAAAATCAAGACTTCCCGATATCGACATCAAATTCCTCATAAACGAGTTACATCTGAGCATCACACAAAACTCTCGAGTACTGACGAGACAATACGTGACTTTTTTCAGACTTGAAGCCTCCAATACAAGCGGTAAAAATTCTAGAAAGGACAGTCCGATAGTGGTTCCTGATGAAGAATTTTTTTCAATATGTAGTTACCTGCGCAATAGCTTGGTCATATCCATCAAATGTTATGAGTTACTTTTCTTGGTTGAAAAATTTTTTACGCGTTCTCAAGTTTCCTGAATTTGAAGAAATGTTCTGTGTTACGGTAGTTAGATATATGTAACTGATACGACGTACGATAAAAGTATGCCCTCATATCTATTTTGGTCTATAATGATCTATTTTAAAAAAGAATCCCTGTTCTGTAGTACTCGCTGGTAGATTGTTTGCATAGTAGGTCGGTGTGTTATTCTGTGTCGTAGAAAAGATTAATTTAGGTTTACAAGTTTATAAAATTGTGGTTACTCATGTGCTACAATAATGCGTGTTGCTCTGTTAGGAATTATGTACATCACTTCCAATGAAAATTTAAATGATGCTGAAGATTTCACGAGTTCCAAAAAAATGTTGTTCTTGAGATACACTTTTACATGATTTTCAAGTCGTACAAGAATTTGGCTTACAGGAAAAACGCCAAAAGTTTCAGGGTAATCTCTTATCTTAAAAAACGGCAATCAATCTAAAAACTTTGCAGGGAATTTTATAGGTAAATTTAAAGTTTGATTACAAAGTTCAGATATGCTCTCACGTAAAAAGCAATTGCAGTTAATTAGCGAAATTAATGTGCTTGTTCGTGTGAATTATAGTAGCGCTAGAAGGCTGCTTCATGGAAACTGAACGAAATTCATGGCAAACTTTAGAATTTACGGTTATCGTCGGCGACATCTGCAAGATACGAACACTATGTAAGAAATTCATGGCAAACTTTAGAATTTACGTTAATCGTCTGCGACATCTGCAAGATACAGACACTATGACAAACGCTATGTAACAAATTCATGGCAAACTTTAGAGTTTACGTTTATCGTCTACGACATCTGCAAGGAACAAGCACAATGACAAACACTATGTAAGAAATTCATGGCAAACTTTAGAATTTACGGTTATCGTCTACGACATCTGCAAGATACAAACATAATGACAAACACTATGTAAGAAATTCATGGTAAACTTTAGAATTTACATTTATCGTTTACGACATCTGCAAGGTACAAGCACAATGACAAACACTATGTAAGGAATGGATCAAGCGCGACGGTAATGTAACCAGTGTTCGCACCACCACCTTGAAACGTAACATGCCTCTGGTCCTCAAGTTGGTTGTGAAACAATGTAAACAAAAGGTTTTTGTGTTTCAAGAATGAATGAATGCGGTAAAACTCAACAAATTTCCCTTGGTAATTTAAACTTCTGGGACATTTCCTAGGACTTTTAAATTCAGAGGAACAGATCAACGCAATCTAAAAGTAAATCAGTGCACATTTTCGAGGAAAATTAAGTTTTCTATTTTTACATATTATTGAAATTAGACTATTGTTTTCATCCCAATAAGGGTTTGCTGTATAGCGACAAATATTCGTCTACTTGAACGTTTCATTTCATCTCATAAGTAGAAATTTACACTGTGTCAAATTTTATAATTCAGCTCAAACTATTCCAAATCAATACTCCATTCGAATTTTAGCACGAGATTGTCTTTGGAATAAAACCTGTCAATCTAAAAAATGTAGGAGTCCTTAATTATGTTTACATTTTCTGGCAGACGAAAAACCAATGGTGTGGCTTAGTCACACATGTAAAGTAAAGCCATGGTAAGGAACATCAGCTTTAAATTAACGTCTTTTAAATTTCAGTTCTTCGAATTACTTTTACATTTTGGATTCATGTATCAAAAGTACCAACTCATCTTGAATGGTTACGGACACTCCTCCGAACATCATGAAAGCATTTCAAGTCATAGTTTTTCCAACGCTAACCTCTTGTCAAAAACCGGTGCTGGAAAATTGCATACATGGAGGTGTACGTCTGCATGTCCGTGCAGAGTTTTGATGAAACTTTCTCGTACAAAACAAAAGGAGAATCTAGAACTAAAGACGGTTAATATTTTGTCCTCTCATTGTACAATGGTAAGAATGTTTTCATAACCGACAATGAATGCGACCAACTATCTTTTTATCTCGACTGATTAGTGCATTTCGAACTAAGGTCAGCGCCGTCTAACTCATTGCACAAAACGTATTCATTTCTGTAGCGCTTCATCGGTGTTCTTGCGCAGAGCGGGAGGTCCTGCCTGCGCTGACGTGTCTGTGAGCAGTTTGTTAGATGGCTTAGCAGTTTTCGCTTAAGGCTAATGACTGTACAGAGAATAATAGTTATAAAAACGGTGATGTTATTGAAATAGACTTCAATTAATAGTGGGTGTTTGATTTTCCTTCAAGAAACTGAATGAAATATCTCTATCAAATTTGGTGACCATCATTGCTGTGCATATAGTTTTTCATTTGAATCTGGACTCGGTCTCATAACAAAGCAGTGGCTCCTCAACCTTTTACTGCTACGCTTAATGGTATCCGTACCCTTGTATTATTCTGGAACATACAGTATTTGAATAAATCCTTCTAAGGGTTTTTTAACCAATGCTTACACCAAGCGTTTCTAAGGTGTTCTGGAATGAAATCCAAAATGAAAATTTCTGAAAATATTTCTTCTGAAGAAAAAATGAACGGCAAGAGTAAATGAGCCTGTTCATATTTATTCGTGCCCATTTCAATAACTTGCTGTTAAACACGCATAGTGTAACAAAACAGTATTATTAGACTAATATGTGAATATAATTTTTAAATGTAGATATTGCCGGTCATTCAAGAGTATTCTGATTAGTTCGTTTAGGTTTTATCATTAGCATTCGTGAAATACCTAATTTCAACTTTAGCCAGAGTTCAGAGAACATGGTGAACACATAAATAGCTCATTTTAGAGCTAAAACGGAAAATAGTAAATGATCATGAGAACGGCAGTTGCCACGAATAAATTTCGAAACAATTTGACGTCCCTGGTGCGTCCAAAGGGAAGGACACCCATGGCTGTATCCCTTGGATGCTTTATTGTTGAACGTGTTGAAAAATAAGGTAGATTTAAGGCCAAAAATAAAATGGAATCACAAACTAAGCAAGTTGATGTAAAAACACGCCTTCCACATCAAGTCTCCGTAGGGAGGTATGCTTACAGGCAAGAACGTGTTGTGCTTATAAGTTTTTCTTAGCACAAAACACAACTCTCAGGATGAATAGTCATCTGAAATAAAGATCCATAGCTGGGTAAATATAACGCCGAAAGAAATGGGGCAAGTTATGCCACAAGGGAGCCTGCATTCAACAATGCTCTCACTGCATAAAACATCGTGCATTGGTAAGACAGATATTTAAACACTAAACAAGGCATCTAATA